>PVJS01016658.1:0-37200 GCA_004027185.1 Glis glis | reverse complement strand
TTTTATACTTTATTTTGAGACCGGGTCTCACGAAGTTGTGGAGGGCCTCACTAAGTAGAGAGAGAGAGAGAGACAGAGAGAGAGACAAGGAGAGAGAGAGAACTGAGGCTGGCCGCGAACCTGGATCCTCCGGTCTCCGCCTCCCAAAGTACTGGGATTACAAGCGTGCGCCACCACGCCCGGCAAAAATTTTTAAATCCCATTTCAGAATTTTTTTTTTGCAGTACTGGAGATTGAACCCAGGGGCATTCTACCTCCGAGCTACACCCCCAGCCCTATTTTTTATTCTTTATTTTGAAACAGGGTCTCACTAAGTTGCAGAGGACCTCACTAAGTAGCTGAGGCTGGCCGCAAACCTGCGAACCTCCGGTCTCAGCCTCCCAAGTACTGGGATTATAGGCGTGCGCCACCACATCTGGCTCAGAATCTTTTTTGATAAGCGTTTTCAAGGTTTTTTCAACCATTACCTATAGACATAAAGCTCTCTCTTTCCCATCAGCTTCAAAGTGAGGGTGGTCAGCTGGCCTGCTTTGCCTGGGTCTGAAGGGAAGTCCTTGGATGCAGAATGTCCAGTGTTAAAACCAGGGAAGTCCCAGGCAAGCGGGATGCACTGAACACCTTACTAAAAGTATAAACCCGTAAACAGCTCCTGGGGTATAAAGTAGAGTTTTCAGGCTCTAGGACAAAAAAGACAACAGACAGTGGGAATCTAGTCAAAGAATGGACTGGCAGACACAGATGGAAAGCACAGTTGTGCTGGGGTGGAGATTAGAGGTTCTGACCGAGGAAGAGCACCCGTGCAGTGAGAGCGGCCTGATGCAGCCTTAAATGATGGTTGTTAAGCAGAAGGATGATCAGAGAGGTGAATAAAAATTCCTCATTACCCAGGAATGTGCTTTGTTAGCCTAATTGCCTCTCATCTGCACTGTATATATTTTATGCATGAACAACTTTCTGATTTAGAGATGGGATTGATAAAAGGCTTTCAGTCAAAAGGAAAAATTACCCTTAAAACCCTACCCAGATGTAGCTGCATTCAATTTAGAAAGATAACATTAGGTCAGATAAGGGTCGGCCAGTTCAACAATGGCAAGGGGCTGGGCCCTGACAGCCCAGGATCTGGATGTGTTGATGTGACAATGGAGAGCTGGCAGAGGCTGGCACATTCCACCCTCAGCCAAGTCCCCCAAGCCATCAATCTCCCCGGCTAACTGGAGATCAAAACACATGGCGATGGCAAAGTGGCCTCAAAAAATTTATTATCATTTCAGATAGGTTGCAATAAATATCCAGCTTTGGCAGATGAAGAAGTTCATTGTGTTCCTTTGGTGCAAACTTGAAATATTGGCTCATCTACTAGGAAAGAGGATTGGAAAATAAGCTAAGCCAGGACTGCTCAAAAGTGGTTAGAAAAATAGGAGATTTAGGGAAAATAAGAATGCATTCCCATTTTTCAGTGTAAGAGAATATGGTTCATGGGAATCGATCTCAAGTTGAGATCTTAAAAAGAGAGCGACAACCATGTGTTTCAAGTGCTGATGACAAATAGGACAGTCATCCAACCATGTCATCCTCCAATACGACATCCACAGAGGACTTCCTTTAATGAGCAGATAATAATTAGCACTCCAATTATGTATACACAACTGGACTCCTCTAACTTCTCTAAATCCTATTTGTCCTATAAATGTATCAAAGATGTGACATGCAAGTAGAAATTGCAGTCCACTTTTTAAAAAATACAGCTTTCTCTCCACCTCTTCCATTCCTCAACCTCCTTATTCCACATTTTTTCTCTTATTGACTCACTCAACAAACATCTGTTGAACACCTACTATATGTCAGGACATCTGCTAAGTGCGGGGATAGAAAGACTAGTAGGACCTGGTCTTACACTCGGATTTACCCTTGTGTTGGAGAGACAGCCACCTGAAGATGTGACTTTTGTATTATAAGGCACAGACATAGTCTACCAGGGCAGCCCTATGCAGGTATGATGGGCGTGGGTGAGGGACACTTCCTGTGTGTTCAGTCATATAAGCTGAGGATGTTATTGTCCCAAATTTGGGAGTTATGACCCTAAGCTGGGTGAATGGCTGGCTGTGTGAATGGCTGAGTGGATGGTTGGAATTGCTGTCAGTCTTGGGTGAGAAAAAATAGGTCCTGAATGGAAGAGTCACCAGTGAAATAGACAGGTTACTGGACTTGGCCAGGTGCCAAGGCAAAAGCCTCCTTCCCCAAATCACTCAGAGGGACCAGACGCGCAGGACAATGCTCAGCTGGGCTCAGCCCGCGCGAGGTGTTCTGTGATATTTGTTACCTGCCTTTCTCCTCCCTCTTTCCCTCCCTCTTTCTCCTCCCTCCATTCTTCCTACTCCAACTCTAGGCTGGGCAATTAGGAAACTCTCGTTTGAAAAGATGCTCATTTGGGAAAGTCAAACACAACTCAGAGTATATTGATGGGAAACCTTCAGGAAAATTTCCCACTGGAAGAGCTCAGGGACAGCTTGCGTAAAGCCAGCCTGGTAGAGGTTTCCTTTAAGGACTGCACTGATGGCTGGCAGGAGGTTCTCAGAGATGGCGCAGGCATCTAGTTACAGAGCCTGGGGTTTTTCATGATCATTGAGAAATAAATACGGTTGTCGTAAAAAGGCATCAGAATGGTTCTGAAAGAGGTGGGTGCAAAGAGATAGCTGCAGCTGGAGTTGGCTTACAGGGCTGTTATTCCAGAGCAGCGATGGTTAGAATAAAATTAGGGAGGATGCGTATGTCTCGGTATGCCACAGCTGCCAGCTGCCCTGCATTGGCATGGCCAGATCTGGAAGGCTTTAGGACCTGCAGACCCGGTGGCTGGGAAAGACCCTGACCTGGGTGGTAGGAGGCACGGATATGTTCCCGTCCAATCTCTTTCCCAGTCTAGAATGATTTTATTGTTATTAAATCAAAGGTCACTTACTACACCAAGATTCCGTAATTCTAGTCTGTATCTTGTCATGATATGATTATAAACCAGCAGGGGTGCTTTAAAACCAAAGAAACATATGCGCTAAGCTGTCTTGGCAGAGAACCACCATCAAATGAATGTGTTAACCATTGCCTGGATTCCCACCCTTATAATGACCTTCACACAGTGAGATCTGTCCCCTTCAGCATACCCTGTGCTGGGTGGTGCCTGTGACTGGGGCAGAGTGGGTTTCAGACGCTGGTATTACCTTTGGGACACAGGCCTGTGATATTTTTCAGGTCCCTCCGGGTCTCCTGGTCTGAACGGCTTGCATGGTTTGAAGGGTGAGAAAGGAAGCAAAGGTGCTTCAGGTAAGATAAAACATCATCTGTAGTACTTGGGAGACTGAGACAGGAGGATCGCAGGTTTGTTTGAGGCCGGCCTCAACAATTTAGCAAGGCCCTCAGCAACTTATTTTATTTCAAAATAAAAAAAATGTCTGGGGGTGTAGCTCAGAAGTAGAAAGCCCCTAGGTTCAAACCCCACTACAAAAAGAGAAATAAAGGAAGAAAACACTATTCAAGAGAGATACGGAACCTAGCATGGTGGCACACACCTATAATCCCAGTACTTGGGAGGCTGAGTCAGGAGGATCGCAGGTTTGAGACCAGCCTCAACAACCTGGCAAGATCCTGTTTCAAAATAAAATAGGAGCCGGGCGTGGTGGCGCACGCTTGTAATCCCAGTACTTTGGGAGGCAGAGACCGTAGGATCCGGGTTCGTGGCCAGCCTCAGCTCTCGCTCTCTCTCTCCCTGTCTCTCTCTCTCTCTCCTTAGTGAGGCCCTCCGCAACTTCGTGAGACCCGGTTTCAATATAAAGCATAAAAAATAGGGCCGGGGGCGTAACGCGGAGGTAGAACGCCCCTGCGTTCAATCCCCGGTACCGCCAAAAAAAAAAAAAAAACAAAATAAAATAGGGCTGGGGTGTAGCTTAGAGGTAGAATGTCCCTGAGTTCAATCCCCAGTACCAAAAACAAACAAAAAACAAAACCATCACCACCAACAACAAAACAAAACAAAACAACAAAAACAAGAGAGAGAGAGAGAGAGAGATAGCTCCAATTGGCGCCATGAGATAATGTAGTACCCTCCCCTGGGATCGTTCTCACTTCACAGGATTTAAGGATGAAACTGAAAAACAGACAGAGCTTAGAGACATAGTATTAGAAATATTTCTAGTGCTGATGGTGACTTATAGAAAAAGGGCATTAAAGCACTGTATCTAAGAAGGAATGGGTGGTTAGCAGTGCCTTTTGTTGGTATTATTGGGACTATCTTTTTTGAAAAATACAGCCAGAGGCTGGTCCCTGTAGAACCAGCCACTTCTCTGCCCCACCCCTATTGGGAAGTGGTTCCTTTTCAATCACAACAGGGAAAATAAGGAGGAGATGTAGTATTTGTGCTGTTTTCCGTATTAAGGTTTGCATGAAATGGGGCCACCCGGTCCAGTGGGAATGCCAGGGCTAAAAGGGGAGACTGGAGACCCCGGGAGCCCAGGAATTTCTCCTCCAGGCCTTTTTGGTGAAAAAGGTCCCCCAGGTCCTCCAGGTAAGAAGCCGCATGCCTTACTCCTCTTTTAGTAATGAATTCAAAATCTTCCAAATATAATGAAGCTAACGTGTGAACATGTGCTTACACAGGGAGACCGGGACCACCTGGTCCAGCAGGCATCCCAGGAAGAGCTCCCAAGGGTGACATTCCTGACCCCGGTCCACCTGGAGATCAGGGACCTCCTGGCCCTGATGGCCCAAGAGGTATGGGAGCATCGTGGCAGAGGATGGCAGTGCTCCCTTTGCTAGAGCTGCCAGCTCCGTAGGGTCCTGGGACCAGAGAGTGGCAGAGCGGAAGACTTAAGAAGCTCCGTCAGTCTGGCAGATGGATAAGCGAGACCCAGCTGGGTGGGAGTGTGGGTACCCAGAGTGTAGACCCCTCAGTCTTCAGTGTCAATTCTGTCAGGGCACCTCTGCCCAGGCACAAATTCTGATGTAGAGCAAGCATCTCCCGGCACCAACTTGAGGCTGCATGAGAGGCTTCAGAATCACACCCTCCCTGTTGGTGTCCAGCACCTGTCCCCTGGCCCAGAGTGGTGGAACCTAGGGCACAGTCTCCTCATGAGCCCAACAGTGTGTGTTGTTCCTCTCACCACTTCACGGGGATGGACTCTGCAGGGCGAGATTTTGGAAGTTACTACAAGCTAATGAGGTTGGGGTGGACTTGAGCCAATTGGGAATCTGAGAAGAGCAGGACTTGGTGCCATAATCTGCTCAAGGCTGACAGTCACAGTCACGCTCATGCCTAGAATGCTTCTGCAGAGACACGGACCCACATCCTGGAATCTTTAGGACTTTAGTAAGGGTGGCACTGTGCGCTGAGAAAAATAAAAGCAATAAAAATTGTGCTAAATGGGAATAGAATGGGGGTCAACTCATTCCTATGTATATACATTCATTTTCTAATAGAATTATAAATTTCAGTAAACATTCCTTTCCCATTCTCTGATGAAGTATTATTTCTTAAAAACCTATCCATCCATCTGCCTGCCTGTCTGTCCATCAGTCCATCCATCCATCCATCCATCCATCCATCCATCCATCCATCCATGTATCCATCCATCTATCCATCCATGTATCCATCCATCCATCCATCCATCCATCCATCCATCCATCCTATTAAAGCAGTGAGATAACAATACAAACAAACCTCATAAACTACTACTTTCCAAAGGAATGTCTCTGGAGGGAAACAAGGTTTTGCTCAGACTCCTTTTGTTTAACAGTTGAACAGCTACTAAGCCATTATCTACCCCATTTCTCAGCTTGGGCTCCATGGGACATACTCTGCATTTCGCTTCTGATACTGTTGACTTTCTTATTCTTTTAATTCCATACAATTCTTGCTTACCAGTCATGAAGTTATTTTCTCAAGATGCTCTTAAGCAGCCAGTACACACCTATGTCTTTGACTGAAAGAATGTTTTTGCCTCCTCCCTGTGATCAGGAGCACCTGGGCCTCCGGGCCCCCCTGGGAGTGTTGACCTTCTGAAAGGGGAACCAGGTGACTGTGGTCTGCCGGGGCCACCGGGTCCCCCGGGCCCTCCAGGCCCTCCAGGGTGCCAGGGTGTTCCAGGATGTGATGGACAAGACGGCCAAAAAGGTATGCATGCAAGTCATTTCATAAGTAGCATGTGAAGGCTTTCCTTAGCTTACACTTCCAAAACGTCCTGACTTCTTCAAAGAGTCTTCGATTTATGTAAAAGTAAGAGACACTTTCCTTCCTCAGTTCAGCTTTAGTCCCTAATAATATTCTTGGGGATCCTGCAGCAATATGCAGTGGCCACATTTAAGAAGTAAACAGTCAAGTTAACTTTCATACTTTATCTCAACATCATACATTCAAATATTAGTATTTTAACATATAATCAAGTATAAAATTGTCAATGAGAAACTGGGCATAGTGCCACATGCCTGTAATCCCAGTACTTGGGAGGCTGAGATAGGAGGATCACAGGTTTGAGGACAGCCTCAGCAAGTAGTGAGACTCTCAGCAATCTAGTGAGACCCTGTTTCAAAACGAAAAATAAAAAGTGCTGGGTGGGGGCACATAGCCCGGAGGTAGAATGCCCCTGGTTCAATCCCCAGTACCACACATACACACACACATACACACAATTATCAATGAGATTATATAGCTGACTGTGTAAACCTAGTTACTATCCCCAACAAGCCACCCCTCCTTCCTGCCTTTGAAGTCCAGTGTGTATTGTACACTCGCAGCACAACCCAGTCTGGACTGGCTACATTTCAAATGCTCAGTAGCTTTATGTGGTTAGTAGCTTCTGAATCAGAATTTCAGAGAATGATTAGGTTCATAGAACTTTTCATTGAAAAGGGGCCAGTAATGAATATCCATTCTTAACTCCCTTATTTTATAAATAAGGAAGCTGGATATTAGAGAAGCAACGGTTGAAGTTTGCAAACAGAGTCCAATAACTGAATGTGAATCTGCACCAAGTGGGAGACAGGGGGGGCAATTAGGGCAGAGGACGATCAAATACACCACGAGGCTGCCATGCCTACAGTGCGAGTGCATCTGTGGAATTGTGCCGTGCACATCTATGCAACAGTATGCAGCAACCCTCTTCATCTGCATTCACAATAAAATCAATCTCAGATGACGTGGCTTATGTCTGCAGGTAGGTGGGCTTCAAATTGGTGAACATCAGAATTGGGCAGACATGCTAATGCCCCTAGTCACGCAGAGGAAAGGGATGGGGTCTGTCTGACTCTCTTTTTCCCTAGTTGTTACTCTAGAGAATGAATCTCCACCTGGACATGAACTTCAGGAGCGGGGAAGTGGCACACCATATAAATAACAGTGACCTACCCAAGGACACAGAGGGGGTTAGAATGCCGGTGGGACCTGCTTCTTCTCCAATTCCAGAGGGCCTCAGGGCCAGACAGAGCTCTACTGCAAAGAGAGTGAGGGGCTCCTTTGATTTACCTTTTCTGAGGTATACAGTGGGAAATATTTAACTGTTCCACCAGCATGTATTAGGCACCACAGGAGTGTGATGGTGAATGAATTTAAACAGAGTCCCCAGTCTTCCCGAATCAGCACTGAGCTTCATGGAAAAAGACAGGCGCTCACACGAAGACAGGCGTTTGTCACCTTTACGGGCTCGGTGCTCTGAACAAGGAGCCCAGAGGGAGCCGAGGACCTCGGTTGGGGTCCTGGGAGGGCTCCCCTGAGGAGGTGAGGCCTGAACTCTAAAGAGCAAAAGGACTTAATGGAGGGGGAAGAGAAGACAGAGCAACATGGATGGAGTCGTTGGTGGGCCTGCACCTAAGAAAGCGAGGCAGAGAGGGGCCAGCTCCTTCAGGAAAGGCGCCTTGTCCCGATGTCAAACCTCTTTCCCTATTGCCCCTCAGTTCCTTCCTTGGACTGTCTCCACATATAAGGTTCAGGATCACAGGGTTTTTCACGCTAAGTCAATTTCATCTTGGTGACTGACATGTTCTCCTTAGTCCTGATGGAGCGCTGTTTCCTCCAGAGGCCGCTCTTCTCGCCCTGCGCACAGGAGGCTGATCTGGACTCCATCCCAACCTCACCCGCCTTTGGTTGGAGTGGATCCTCTGAAGTCAATCACACTGTCCTTGTCTTCATAGTGCTTCATTCCGGTGACCTCGTTCTTACATTTCTTTTAGGACCGATGGGGTTTCCGGGGCCTCCGGGGCCACATGGCCTTCCTGGACCACCTGGAGAGAAGGGTTTACCTGGACCTCCAGGAAGAATAGGGCCCACAGGTCCTCCAGGTGAGCTCTCAGTGCATGGCCATCCCTCCAGCAACCTGCGCACAGCATTTTGTCTAAACACGTACGTTGCTGGTCACCTTTCAGAAAGTAGTTTTATTTTCATGGCTGTACCATGAAGTCTCATATTTTAATAAAGCAATACTTACCACCAGAATGGGCAAGTTCAAAAAGTAAGAGATGATGGTACATACACTATTTCTAAAAAACTAAATATATTTTTTTTCACAAGAGGCAAAGGTGGATTTGATTATTGTTTGTTAGGATTGTATACTCACGTCCTATCTCTGAATTTCCATGGATTTTCCTAGATGTTTTACATAAATATTTTCTGCAAAAGGTACTGATTCCAGTGAAGGCGAAAATCTGTTTAACTCTGTAGACAACATTTTTAAATCATAGGGTTAAATAAGGAATAAAGGATCAGGAAAAGGCACAGAGAAGTGTGCGCTTGAGGTTGGCAGAAATAATAGCTTTCAAGATTCTAGATAAGTATCATAGTAACGTGATGATCATTCAGAATATTTTGCAATATCCCAACTTGGCACTGTAATCCAGAGAACAAGTAAAGTATGCTGTTTTGTGACGAATCAGAGGGCAACAGGACAAAGGGCTCGCACTTGGATTCTTTTTCTATTTCCTTTCCGGGCATATGCTATACAACTTGGCAGATTGACACTGAATTTTCAGAAGCCTTTAAATGAACAGAATTCCTACATACATTAATTCAGGGCATGCTTTCCATAAGAAATCAGCTAGAATTTTCTATTTCTCGAGAGAGTTGAATTTCAAGTCTTCCTAGAAATAAAAACTCCATTACTGTGAAATCATAGCTACTCCTGTCAGTCACATGGGTGTGGAGGTTTTTATGTAAATAAGACGCTGCCATTCCGCTTGTCATGGATGCGGTCCCAAATTACTATTTATGTTCTCAAACAATCTGTGTCATTTTTGTCCTAATTCACAAATTTAAAATCTCTTTCCACCATGTGAAAATCGTTGCACGGCCTCGACTTTGGCTTTGGATCTCTCCAGGTCCCAGAGGTAAGCATTGCTATAAAATTGATGATTTTCTCTCAGGCTGGCTGGTCTTCATTTCTGACTTTGCTCCTTTCACTGTGTTTGTGCGATATGCTGATACATTTTTACAGACAGGGTGCTGTAATTATGTGAGGTTTTAATGCCTCGGCTTCCTCACTACAGATAGAGTAATCTGCTATTCGAGTGTCCTAATGCCAGCCTCATTATAGGCTGACAAGGCAGGTAGATCCTCAGCTTACACCATTTCAATGGGGACATGAAGTGTGAGTGCTTTTTCTGTCAAATTCTATAGCACATGCTAATGCAAGTTCCTTTTATGAATCCTATGATGTAATTACACAGAACATCCCTATAATAAGTAGCATGGGCATTATTAAAAGATGGACCCTTGCCACCCCATAAGGAGCCGTGACAAGCCTTTCCTACCACACCCCAAAGTCCGTTTTCAAGAAGCATAATGCTTTGTGTTAAAAAGAAAATGTTCTCTTAATACTGTATAATGAAAAAGCAACTTATTATTTTGCATCTGGCATTTTCAAAGAAAATAAAAAGTGTTTCTCAAAGGAAAAAAAAGAAAAACTGAATCCTTGCATGTATTCTTTCCAGGCATCTGTTATTAACCCTAATGAAAATTTCCCCGAATGCAGGTGCTGTCTATTATTTTTTAGGGCCCTTAGAAAAGACATCTCAGGCCGGGTATGGTGGCGCACGCTTGTAATCCCAGTACTTTGGGAGGTGGAGACCGGAGGATCCGGATTCGCGGCCAGCCTCAGCTCTCTCTCTCTCTCTCTCTCTCTGTACTTAGTGAGGCCCTCCGCAACTTCGTGAGACCCAGTTTCAAAATAAAGTATAAAAAAGAGGGCCGGGGGTGTAGTGCGGAGGTAGAACACCCCTGGTTCAATCCCCGGTACCGCAAAAAAAAAAAAAAGAAAAGACATCTCAGTGCTGGGTGTGGTGGCGCACGCCTGTAATCCTAGTACTTGGGAGGCTGACATGGGAGGATTGCAGGTTCAAGGCCAGTGTCAGCAATTTAGTGAGACCCTCGGCAACTTAGTGGGAACCTTGTTTCAAAATAAAAAAATAGGGCTGGGGGTGTAGCTCAGAGGTAAAATGCCCTGGAGTTCAATCCTCAGTACCCCCCTCCAAAAAAAGAAGAGACACCTTGGCTCCTTTCTTTCTGTTTCTGGTTTGGAAAAGCAAAAGTTGTAAATTAAAAAATCTTGCTATTTTAAATGCTAGTATTTAAAGTTATAGTCATATATTTAATGAGCTTTTATTTCAATCCTCTGTTCCTCCCATCTCTCTCTGTGATTGTATATGGAACATAACATCAAAATTCTAAATCTAAAGTATCAGCCACATACCCCCCTCACTCTACCACCCAGGAAAGGCCCAGGTGAGTCAGGAAAAATAGGAAATGTTCCCGCACATCTCTCTCAAGTCACCCACAGCGGAAAAGCCAAGTTTTACATTAAACTAGACAGATTGTGAAAATATATCTGTCCCTGGGTTGCTAGTGGTTTCATGCCATAATTTATAAGTGGTTAAGTTCCAAACAGCATGTAGAGTTCAAGTCCATTTTGGCTTATTCACATTAAGAATTATATAGATTAAGTCTTTGTGGTTGTGGCTACATTTCTCCAGGATTTTCTTACTCCTTTATCATTGCTGTTATTAAAATCACTATGCACATTAGTATACATTTTAAGAAAACCATAACTAATCAACTGGGATGTTTTAAATGTTTCATTTCTTAGAATTCATCACACAGATATTAAGAGTTGCTGAGGCTGTGTGGCATGAGGACTAAGAGCATGGGTTTGGAGCCAGAACGTTCTGAATTTTAGTCTGGACTTTGCCATATGTTAGCAGTGGGACCATAAATATGTCACTTATTTATTGAGTTTCCTTACCTATAACATTCTAATAACAGTAGCACTTACCAGTAGTGTTGTTGAGTGGGTCTAGCAGTGAAAGCCCAGGTCCTGGGACATGAGAAAGTACTCAGTGAGTGTTAGCTGTTATCGTTATTGCTCAATGTTATTTATTTATTTTGCGGTACTGGGGATTGAACCCAGGGGCATTCTACCTCCGAGCTACACCCCCAGCCCTATTTTTTATTCTTTATTTTGAAACAGGGTCTCACTAAGTTACAGGGGACCTCACTAAGTAGCTGAGGCTGCACTAAGTCGCTGAGGCTGGTCATGATCCCGTGATCCTCCTGTCTCAGCCTCCCAAGTACTGGGATTATAAGCGTGTGCCAACATGCACGGCAGTGTTATTTTTTTTTAATCCTTTGCGAGGTGTTTGCATGGTAACCAAATGAAGCTTTAGAAAGGAAAATGCCTGCCGGGCGTGGTGGTGCACGCTTGTAATCCCAGTACTTTGGGAGGCGGAGACCGGAGGATCTGGGTTCGCTGCCAGCCTCAGCTCGCTCTCTCTCTCTCTCTCTCTCTCTCCCTGTCTCTCTCTCTACTTAGTGAGGCCCTCTGCAACTTCATGAGACCCGGTTTCAAAATAAAGTATAAAAAAATAGGGCCGGGGGTGTAGCGCGGAGGTAGAACACCCCTGGGTTCAATCCCCGGTACCGCAAAAAATGTGATGTAACCAAGAATTTTTAAATGTCAGATGCTTAGCACGGTGGTTCTCAGGCCGAGCCTCCCTGGTCAGCACCATGTGCCTCACTGGGAACTTGTTAGAAGTGCAGGTGCCAGGCCCCACCTCAGCCCTCCAGTCAAGACTCTGGTTTCTAACAAACTGGCCAGATGATTCTGATGTGCTGAAGTGGAAACTAAACTTTAGAGAGGTGCTTCTCGGGCCTGGCTGACATTAGAATCATGTGGGAGGTTAAAACATGCTACTGGCCAGGCATGGTGGCGCACGCTTGTAATCCCAGTACTTGGGAGGCTGAGACAGGAGGATCCGGGTTCGCGGCCAGCCTCAACTACTTAGTGAGGCCCTCCGCAACTTAGCGAGACCCTGTTTCAAAATAAAGAATAAAAAATGGGGCTGGGGGTGTAGCTCGGAGGTAGAACGCCCCTGGGTTCAATCCCCAGTACCGCAAAATAAAATAAATAAATAAATAAATAAATAAATAAATAAATAAATAAAACATGCTAGTGGTATGTTTTTATCTGCTTCAATGATTCTGAAAATTCTGTATTAATCTGCCATGTTTTATAGGTTATGCAAACAAGGTTTTTTCATCACTTGGGAGGTTAACATACTAATGCCCAGGTTCCACCCCCAAATTCCTATTTAATAAGTCTAGTTGGGGGGGTCCTAAAAGCAGTATTTTTGAAAAGCGCCCCATCTGTTTATTGTGCAGACAAATTGAAGGTACCAGTATTTCTGGGGGTGGGAGCCAGGCATCAGTATATTTTATATCTCCCCTGGGTCATTCCAACGTGCACCCAGGGGTGAAAGTCACTGCACGAGAGCCTCTAGCAATCCCGAAATTCTATTTACGTAACTGGCACTAGGGAAACCCACCTGGCTGCTGAGTGGAGTAGTGAATTAGGGACACAGTACCCCCTGTTCCACTTACAATATCACCTGGGGCTAGCACCCCAGAAAAAAATGGCCCCCAAATTGGAAATCCTGGGGAAGTTATCAAATTATCATTGCTTCAGTCAACTATCACTACTTCCTACTTCTTCTTCCTCTGATATTCAATTATCTCATTCCACCAGTCATTTATTTATCCAACAAATGTTTTCTGGAAGGTTTTCGTGTGTCCCTGCAGTGAGCAAGACAAGTTCCTGCCTTTATGGAACTTACACTAGATTGCTAAATATTTTGGTTGGCATTTCTGGCTGGTGTGAAAAGTCCAGCGTTGACTGAGAATGCGGGGGGCTCATTGCTGAGCAGTGAGCCCCTCACACACGCGGTCATTCCCTTCCAGGTGAACCGGGGCCGCCTGCAGATGTGGATTCCTGTCCCCGAATCCCAGGGCTTCCTGGGGTGCCAGGCCCAAGAGGACCAGAAGGAGCCATGGGGCTCCCTGGACAGAGAGGCCCCCCAGGACCAGGTATGAGCCTCACTCTGTTCATTATTTGCATCATTTGTTGCTGAAGTGAAAATCTAGGTGTCTCATGATGTAGCTCCTTGCGTGGAGCCTACAGGACTAGTCACGATGAAGCAGTGACAATTTCTTTCCCCTTTCCTAGTTTTTTTTCTCCACATAGATCCAAAGGTTTAATCATATACTAACTAGATCCGTACATCCCTTCTATGTCTGTGTTGAATTCCTACTGAAATCTTTTAGACTTGGCTGCCTTCCAGATGTGGCGTTTTGAAATGTCCCTAGTACAACAGAGTAGAAGCCCTATGAATCATCTCTAATAGCTGTTGACTGGGTTTTGAAAGAAAAACAATTGAATCAGAACTTGATGGAGCAGATATAGAACCTATAAGAAAGGAAAGGATGTGTCACTTAGAAGAGAGACAGGGAAAGGAGGGGTGCTCTAAATTTTAGCAATGACTGCATTATTCAGCTAATCAATCTAGTACTGTTCAATCATTGTCAAGGTAGCAGGATCCTTATTAGTACTGAAACCAAACTGTTCTGGCTGGGTGTGGCGGGGCATGCCTGTAATCCCAGTATTTGGGAGGCCAAGACAGGAGAATCACAGGTTCATGGCCAGCCTCAGCAACTTAGTGAGACTCTCAGCACCCTAGCGAGACCCTGTTTCAAAACAAAAAATAAAAAGGACTGAGGGGATAGCTCAGAGGTAGAGTGCCCCTGGGTTCAATCCCTAGTACCACAAAAATAAATAAATAGATGATAGTAGATAGCTGATAGATAGGTAGATGATAGATAGATAGATAGATAGATAGAGATAAGTCAAACTGTCCTGTTAAAAACTATTCTCCAAGCAGTTTATTTTCTTTTCACATATCTTCACTAATTGTTCATTTACAAAGAGATTAGGGAATCGGAGGCTGGGCATCTAGAAATCACTGGTCTCTTCAGACCAGTTGGCAATGTCCATGAGTCCAGAAATTCTGAGTGCAAATGATCAGAAGGCCAGTCGCTCTTCATTTTCCCCACTGCCCAGCTGGGACTTGGGTTCTTCTTGGTTCAGGGCCAAAGGAATTCTCCAGGCCCAAGAAGCTACGCACCCCAGAGATCCGCCCTCCACTGGAGTCTGAGTGGTTCTTGGTAGTCAGGAACCTCTGAGCCTTCTTCAGATCAGTGTGGGCTTTGGTTGTTGGAATTTGCTGCGTTGTGTCTGTGTTTGTATGCAAAGTGGGTTGGGTGTTGGTGGCAGTGACTGTCTTTAACAGCCCACGAGCACTGGGACGGGGGCCATGCTTACTGAATGTCTTTTTTTTCTGCCCCTCATTGGAAGGCCGAGCTCTCCATCAAATGGTGCAACGGGTCACTCAACCTCATTTACCAACTCAGCTGCCATGTTACGGATATATTAGCCATATCAAGGGTTGCCTCCCCCCACTTAAAAAAAAATCCTCTCTCCAGGCATGGTGGCTCATGCCTGTAATCCCAGTACTTAGGAGGCTGAGACAGGAGGGTTGCGGTTTCAAGGCCAGCCTCAGCACCTTAGCAAAACCCTCAGCAATTTAGCGAGACCCTGTTTCAAAATAAAAATAGTAAAATAAGTCCAAGGGTGTAGCTCAGAGATAGAACCCCTAGGTTCACTCCCAAGTACTGAAAAACAAACAAACAAACAAACAAACAAACAAACACCTCTCAGGTAGAAGAGTTGACTTGTAGTGGAGTTCTGCAGATTCAATTCAGCAAATGCTTCCGATTCCTTCTATTCTTTGTAAAATATAGTCTGACTATGGCCAATAAAAAGATGAATAAAATGTGCCCCCCAGGGTCTCATAACCTCATTGGAGAAGTAGTCAGCACAACATAATAACTTGAAGGTAGATTACACTGTATTTTAATAGAGTTGCGAGCCAGCGGTGTTAGGAGAACAGGCAGGGAGAAGTTAATCCCTGTGGAGGACTCAGGACTGCTAAACCCCAGAAGAGCTGGCATTTGAGCAGAGCCTAAGGAGAAGCCCGGGCTTTGAGGAGCCAGAATTGTCCAACGGGGAGGGAGCAGGAGTGTAAATTCTGTACACTTTAACTTAATAGTGATCTTGGGTGTGTAATAGGTTCTCTCTCCATCCATTGTGAGCTCCTGGTAGAGGATCTGCTTCCTGTGGGCGCAGGTGTGATCGCCCAGGCTCTCCAGCTCCTCCTGCTATAGATGGGAAGGGCGCATCCATGGAGGACTGCATTCTGAGCCTTCTTGTGCCCTCTCCTTATTGGTGCCACCGACCCTGCTGGCTGAGAGGCCACCTCTCTGCCACAGAATGTGATTCTTGCTAAAACAAAATGAAATAAAGATATTGCCCAGTTCTCCAGTGAAGCCTCACCCACTCTCCCGGGCTGACGGTAGGAGCCACGTCACTCCGTGGCCCGCCTCCCGGGCCTGTGTGTGTTATCCTGCTCTGCACCTGTTACTGGATAGTAATGTCCGTCTTGGTCCTTGCTTCTCTGAGAGACAGCATTCAAATGGAAAGCACGAATGGGGAATATAAGAGGTATATTTAGGGAAGTAAGGGCACAGTGTAAAGAAGGCCATGATAAAAGAAGGTTGTATGTGTGTGTGTGTGTGTGTGTGGGGGGGTTATGTTCCAGGGAAAATTGTCTGGAACAGGCTGCTTTCTGGAGTGGAGAACTGCATGGGCTCGTCACATGGAAAGGCAAATAGTCCCTCTGGACACCTCCTTCCTCATGCATATTTTACTGTGGGGTGGCTGATTGCCCTTTTGATGCCACACCTGAGCATGTGTGCCCTCCTCTCCCTGTTGGAGAATTCCCCATGGGGTAGGGGTCTAAGCGAAGCCCTGCAGGGAGTTTAGCCTTCTGTTATTCTCTGACCACAGTTATTTCTATTTAAAGGGGGCTGCTTAACTTTTTCCCTCCGGTGCTTTGGGCCCATCTCAATCTACCCCACCTGCTTCTCTAGCTGCCTAACATACCTGTTCCTCCGCCATTACTGTCTTTGAGGCCCCTCTCCTTTGATACCAACTCTGGGCTCCTGTTTGCAGGAGACCCCTCTTCACCCTCAGCTGGCTTTCCTCATTCCCCTCTCCTGTCTATTCCTGCTGGCTGTACTGACCATAGTGTCCAGTTCCTAAAAAGAGACAAGTCTATTCTAAAGTTTGAAAAAGTGACCTGGGCCACCTGCAACAGGTGCTGCTCACTATCCATCCTTGTCTGAAGACAATTCTCTTGTAGGGCGCGGGGGTCATAGAGACCATCCTCGTGGCTGGTTGTAAACAAATAGCTGCCACTAGAAGAAACAACCTCCCAAAGAGTGACCTTGTTGGTTTCTTCCTGATTTCACTTCAAAACCTGCTCTTTCTTTGCTAAACCAGTTTCATTACCAACTGCTGGAGCTGAGACCTGCACAGGCAAGAAACTAAACACATTTCTGGCTCTTTCCTGCCTAAGACGAGTGGGTAACAGCCACACTGAGTGTAACGTGCATCTGTTAGGAGTCTCCACCCTGAGGGTCTAATGCTTTCTACCCACAGATCTCTTTGATCTGCAACTTTCTCCTCCGGGGTGGCCCTTGAAGGAGGAGGCGTCCTACAGTGGGCACGACAGTGGCTTTATTTTGTTCTGAGCTGTCCTGCCTGATGGATCTGCCCACATCCTGTTAGGGTTGTGCTTGTCTTAAGTGAACACTTGACCCTCTTGGAGGAAGCAAGCCATCTAACACGGGAGGACTTTTTGATGTGGTCTTGTTCCTTAAAACAAGTTCCAAGGAAAGAACAGTCCATGTAGTAGAATGTTCTGGGCATCCAGCTCAGGTTAACAAGAGCCTTTCTTCCTGTCTCTTGGGAAATGTCATCTGCCTGATAATTTTGTTGTCTTGCCCTAAAGGGAACAAAGCCTATGTGTGTGGGGACATTTCTCCCAGATCCATGGTGATCTGTCCCTAAATCTATACCTCAGGGGTAATACCTGCTGCCTGTTCAGTGGAAGGAGAAAGTACCAAGCCCACCAGCTCGGTGGCTTGGTGGTCATTGGGCAGCCCTTTCCAGAAGAGCCCGTGGCTGCATGTTGGAATCATCTCATGGGGTTGGACACATAAGACAATGCTCTGAGCTCAGTGTCGGGCCCTATGTTCCTTCCCAAAGAACTGCTAATCTCTTTGAAGCTGGTGGCTCCCAGAAGCCCAGCAAGGGAGAAGTTTCCACCCAGTTACTAGAAGGGGGAAGGCTCCACATCACCTGGACAGGAAGAGGTCTCCTTTCTCATTTGACCCTGTGCAGAATGCAGGCATACTGCACTGTGGGGCCTGTGAATCTGTTTCTAATCCAAAGGACTCAAACACCATCAACACTCATCAAACACCAGGATGTCTACACTGGACGCAGCTCAACTAGCACCAGGTGCAGAGGGAGAGGCCAGAGAGGGAGGGGAAGTGAGGTACCACATCACCTGGCACCTCAGCCCCTGCTCTGAACCCTCCAGGGCCTCCCTGTCCCCTCCAGGAACAAATCCGAACCCTAACTGTTGCTTTTCTCCTCTTCAGGCCAATCTCTCATAACCTGATCTACACAACCCCTCACCCCAGCCGCCCTCCACCGCTCCAGGCCCCGAAGGCACCGTGCCCCCCTCTCTGCTCCATGTCTTTCCACAGGCTGCCCCCTCTGCCCACGAGCCCTTCTGGATTACGCTGTTCATGTGTCAACAACAAGGTCACCTCTCTGGGAGGCTTTTCCTGGTAGATTCCAAAGCCCAAGGTTGGAGCCCTCCTCTCTGCTCCTGTACTGTCTTCTACTTACCGGTCCTCAGTGCCATGTTTGTGTCACCCTAGGTATCCATGTTTGCTTGTTTATTTTGTAATAACACTTTCTGTAAAGATCTGGATAGTAACAAGCGTAGGCTTTGGAGCCAGGCCATCGCTGCCGTGACTGTCAGCTCTGCAGCTGCCCCACACACATCGTGTGAACGAGCACACGTGTCTAATGTCACTGTAGCACGAACTTGGCCGCTGGCTCTCAGTCTGTGATCGCCAGCCACCACTTCAGGGACCACAGCAGCCCCAGGCAGGGTTCATCTTATTCAGTGTGATATCTCTCCAGAGCTCTGGGGCATGGAAGGTGTTCTTTGAATGTTTGGTGAATGAATACAAGACCTTGAAGTGTAACCTACAAGGTGGGGCAGGCTTTCTCAATCTAGTTCTATTGACATTTGGGGCTAGATGATTGATCTGCTGTCCTGTGCACTATAAGGTATTGAGCGGCACCCCTGGCCTCTATCTCACTAGATGCCAGTATTAGAACCCTTCCCCGGGCGGCAACTCCGAATGTCTCCAGACGTTGCCAAATGCCCCCTGGTGGTCATGGACGGAACTACCAATGTTGAGACCTGCTTGCTTTGAAAGAGGTTTGGTAGGAGATGGCAGATGGTACCATGAGTCCAGGGGGCATGGTGGTACACGCTTGTAATCCCAGTACTTGGGAGGCTGAGACCAGAGGATCGCAGGTTCGCGGCCAGCCTCAGCTACTGAGGCCCTCCGCAATTTAGCGAGACCCTGTTTCAAAATAAAAAATAAAAAATAGGGCTGGGGGTGTAGCTTGGATGTAGAATGCCCCTGGGTTCAATCCCCGGTACTGCAAAAAAAGGGGGGATTCTCATTATACAAGTTTTTTTTGGCGGTACTGGGGATTGAACCCAGGGGCATTTTTCCTCCGAGCTACACCCCCAACCCTATTTTTTATTCTTTATTTTGAAACAGGGTCTCACTAAGTTGCAGAGGGCCTCACTAAGTAGCTGAGGATCCTCTGGTCTCAGCCTCCCAAGTACTGGGATTACAAACGTGTGCCACCACGCCCAGCTATCATTATACAAGTTTTAAAAAAATAAACTAAACACATTTTAAAGGGCACCGTGGCCCATATATCTTTCCAGTCTTATTTTTGCACATGTTCTTAAAAAAAAATCACCCTCCCCGCCACACTCTTTTGCAAACTGCTCTCCTTAACATGCTATTACTTCTATGTCATTACATGTTTCCCTACAATACCATCTGTAGCGGCTGCAGAATATTGCGTTACTTGATTGTGCCATAATTTATTTAACCACCATGTTCATGAATTATTTATCAATGGCTTTGATGCCAGCCGTTCTGCAAGAAATAAATTAATCTAACAAGGCCCTGCCCTTTGGAGCAACAGGCTGGCAGAAAATGAAGGGACAACCAAATCAGCACAGACGCCTTGCGTGGTCGGAAAGCAGAATGTGGGGACTTGTAGCGGTGGGACTCAACCTGGAGATCGGGAGGGACAGTCAGACAGACTAAGACGGGGTTCTCCAGCTGTGTGGAGGGTGGAATCCCCGGAGAGCTTGTTAAAACACAGCTCGCCAGCCCCACCCTAGACTTCCTGACTTGTTAGGTGTGGAGAGGGCTCTGGGAGTCCTCATTTCTAACAAGTTCCCAGGTGCTGCTGCTGCTGCTGCTGGTCCAGGGACTAAGTTAAAGGAACATCTCTGATTTAAGGTGTTCCTGCTTTTTCCGTGATAGGCAACTGGTAATGAGTATCTGAGTAATGAATATCTTACTGGTAAGCATCCCTGATCGTAATGCAGAAATATTGTAATGGTTAGGAAGTGAAATTCTGGATCTCCACCTCAGGTACTATACTACGTAAATGCTCTGTGACTCAGTTTCTTCTTCTGTAAAAAAAGGCTGATGGTGAGAGTTAGGTGAGCTAGCTATCCTAAAAGCACTTAGAATTGATTGAATACACAGTACATCTGCTCGCTATTATTTTTGTTATTGTTGTTTCCTTAAGATAAATTTCCTGAAGCGAAGCGTGGTGGCACACAACTGTAATCCCAGTACTTGGGAGGATGAGACAGGAGGATCGCAGGCTCGAGGTCAGCCTCAGCAACTTAGCAAGACCCTGTTTCAAAATAATTTTTTTTTTTTTTGCAGTCTTGGGGATTGAACCCAGGGGCATTCTACCTCCGAGCTACACTCCCCGCCCTATTTTTTATTCTTTATTTTGAAACAGGGTCTCACTAAGTTGCAGAGGGCCTCACTAAGTAGCTGAGGCTGGCTCCGAACCGAAAAAACATTTTTTATAAAGAGGGCTAGGGTGTAGTTCAGAGGTATGATGCCTCTGGGTTCAATCCCCCAGTAATACACACACACACACACACACACACACACACACACACACCAGATAAATTCCCTGAATATAATTTCTGGTTTAAAGAAAAAGGAAAACAAAATTGAAAACAAAGATAATAGGCAGATATATAAGATTTTCAAAATATACCACGACATTTATTACCAGAAAGAATTTTAAAATTTAGCTTACAATTGAGAACAGTGATTCTTAAAGTGCAGTCCCTGGAACCGGCAGGAGTAGCAGCAGCAGCAGCACCGTGTGGGGACTTAGAAATGCAGATTCTCAGGCCTCTAGCCCAGGCCTCTGAAGGCAGAGGCTGATCTCTAGCAGAGCTGGAGGACGGCTGCTCCAGAGCTTCCTCAGCCTTCTGTTCTCAGAAGCTGTGGCACCTGTGTCACCGTGCTCGGTGGGCTACAGGGGACAGATGAGAGGCCGGGGCTCCCTGGGCGAGTCAGCCGCTAGACCCGTGTGAGCGCAGAGTTAGTGAGACACTGGAGGTGCCGCGAGGGGCCCCTGGACACAGCCCAGAGAAGTGAAATTGTGTGGGGAATCTGTGATCTCTGCTAGATTGCCAAAACTGAGTCAGACTTCCTTAAACCTCCAGCATCCTTTTCATGACAGGGGTGATGTTTTAAGGCACAGGATTTGGGTCAGTGTCCTTTTTAAATTCTTAGACTTGATGGGCTGGGACCCGTGTCAACAGGCAAAGCTGGTCTCTTCAATGGGGAGGACGTGGCATCTTAGTGGACTCCAGTCCAGACAGAGGCGGGAGGCGAGAGGAAAAGCCACCAAACTGAGCCCTCTTTGATTTAATGGTTGGTTTTAGGCTATATGTGCGTCGGCTCTGTCTACCGTCACAAAATACCACAGACTGGGTGGCATGTATAACAGACACTCCTTCCCCGTGGTTCTGGAGGCTGGAAGTCCACAAGCAGACTGCCTGCAGGGTTGGTTTCTCCGGAGGCCTCTCTTGGCTTGCAGAGGCCACCTCCTCCCCAGTGCTCACCTGCTCTTTCCTCTTTTCCATCCTGGGGGACACACATCCCTAGTGTCCCTTTGTATGTCCACATGTCCTCTTCTTAGAAAAACACGGATTGAGCCAGGCGTGGTGGCGCACGCTTGTAATCCCAGCATGGGAGGCTGAGACCGGAGGATCACAGGTTTGCGGCCAGCCTCAGCTACTTAGTGAGGCCCTCTGCAACTTAGTGAGACCCTGTTTCAAAATAAAGAATAAAAAATAGGGCTGGGGGTGTAGCTTGGAGGTAGAATGCCCCCTGGGTTCAATCCCCAGTACCATCAAGAAAAAAAAAAGAAGAAAAGAAAAACACGGGTTGAATTGGATTCGTCTCCACCCTAATCGCTTCATTTTAATCTCCCATCTTTCAGGGTCCTATCCCAAATATAGTCATTCAAGACAGTGGGGACTAGGGCTTCAACCCAGGTGGCTAGGGCTGACGGCAGTAAACTCCCCGTCCTGCTGAATGGGTTCTGATCCACCGGAGAAAATGAAGCCACTCTCACATGATCCAAAGTACAAGACGATGAGAAAATAAAACGCAAGAAAATCCCACTTCAGTATGTGAAATCAGTAATATTAACACATCCTGGGGAGTTTTCCTGCTCCTGAGATGGTGTTAACAATAGCGATTAAAAGCACAGAACAATGCAATATCAAGAAAGAGAAAACTATCTACAGCACCAGCCCAGGCTGAAGTCCTGGTTGGAAAGACCGGTTTCAGGCAGCGTGCCCACTCCCGGTGAGACCGCACAGGGATGCCTCCTCCTTCTCCCTTTTCCTGGGAGGGCTGCCTGAATTTTGTGCGAAGTCACTGAGGTGAGTCTTTTGACAATCAGCGCAAGGTAGACAGCCTGGGACCACAGGTCAGATGTCCTTTAAGTCAATTTTTCCTGGCATCTTGGCCTCAGAAAGTCTGGTAAGCAGGTTGACTTATTAAGTATATCCAGTGGTAGAAACAGCAACATAGCAAAATAGCTTAAACAAAGCAATGAGCATCTCAGGTTACAAAAGAGCACAAGGACCTTCTCATTCCAGGGAAACAAGCTAGGAAAATGAAGGAGAGAAGATTAAGGGGAGAGGGAGGGAAGCAGAGGGGGAGACCCACATACTTGTGCACCCCACTTCCCAATGACAATGGCTATGTCTGCAAACGGACCACATGGAGACTGCGGCTGATGAACTGATGTCTTGACAAAGGATGTAACCAAGCACTTAACGAACCCCTCCAGGATGAGGGACTGCTGCCAAGGTCCCAGCTTATGTCCTCTTGTCCCCTGAGGATGCACCTGAGCCCCGCAGCTTGTCAGGAGGCGGGGGCTGGTGTTGACGGAGCAACCTCTACACTCGGCCCCCTGGCCAAGTTTGCTGTCCACATCTGTTGAACACTGTGACTTTTCTGAGCCCTGAACATTGTGACTTTTCTGAGCCCTGAACATTGTGACTTTTCTGAGCCCTACTGGCACAAGAGGGTACGTAGTCATACGACTGCTGGGAAAACTGAATTGGATCATCCATGTAAAGAGATTAAAGTGGTACCTAGCACATTGTAAATGCTCAATAAAAAGCTATGTTTTAAAAATTGCTGTTCTTATCTGGTTCCAAATTTAACTTGATTCCCCCCAAGTGAATCCTATTAAATTTCACTTATTCCTCCAGCCGTGCTTTTTAAAAAAAAATCATTACAAAGGATAATATGTAATTACAAAAGCCATACATATTTATTTTTTTAAAGGCAGAAGTATTGTAATATTTTTTAAAAATGGGAAAAGCTCTCTCTCAACACTTCCTTGGACTATGATTAAATCTGGCTCAGCCCTTTACCGACTCATTGACTTAGTTGATGTCAACGTACTTGACCTCCCAGAGCCTCAGTTGCCCCAGCTGCCAAGTCGAGATGGTGTAATCCCAACTGGGTGGACTCAGGAGGACTAAATGAACTGTCAAGAGGGAGGCACATGGTAACTGCTGCATGGGTCACCTTCTCACCACCCCCATCATGAACTTTTGTGCAGGGTGCAAAGGAGACCGAGGGCTGGATGGCAGGAGGGGCGACGATGGTGTGCCTGGGTCTCCTGGGTCTCCTGGACAGAAAGGTGACGCTGGAGAGGCCGGCTGCCCCGGAGCACCAGGTAAGGATTCTGCCTTTCTCCTCTTCTCTGATGCTGCAGAGCTGGGAACTGTCGCCCAAGGCTCTGCCCTTTCAAGCAGTGTCCCATACAGGATGCTATTGACAGCATCTGCCTCGGGAACCAGCTCAGAGGTTGGGGAGACAAAAGTAATGAGAAGAGAGCAGGATGTGTCCTTCATGTTCTAGTGGATGTTAAGCCAGCTCAGAATATCCTGTCCAGGATTCTCCCAAACTACATCATAAAAAAAAAAAAGCTTGGCCTTTCAGCCGTTGACTTTCCTGGGTCCTGAGGGGTCCATCGGCCTGGCTTGCTATGAGATGCCCTTGAGAGGCTGTGCCGAGGGTCTCGGGGACAGTGGGTATACTCTGGTCCAATGAAACTGACTGAATTTCTTGGCCTCTGGTGTTTTGAGCTCACTTCATCTTACTGTAAAGCCATGGATACACTTGTATAAAACACAGAGCTCTGAAAGGAAAAGCTTTGGGAGTGGGCAAGAGGAGAGGTCTGACTCTTCAGAATAGGAATTTGAAATACAGTGCAGTGGTTGGGGGTAGGGTTAATGGCAGAGTGTTTGTCAGCATGTGCAAGTCCCTGAGTTCCATCCTTAGCACATCACAAGGGAAGAGAGAGAAGAAAATTTAAAAGAGAGAGAGAAAGAAAGAGAGAGGGCACAGAACACTAGTGGGCAGCATTTTGGGCTCCAGGACCCAGAGATTTTAAGACACACCTTGTTTTCAGAGAGTGTCTGGCAAGGGTGTAAGGTCCCTGCCAGGTTGGTGATGGGCAGTGATGTAGGAGGGCTGGGTGGGATTTTCCACAGAATGCAGCTCAGCTTCAGCCAACTGTTGCCTGCAGGAATGCAATCACAGCATTCCCAACACTTTTTGTTTCCAAGTCCGAAATTTCAAGCTGTGAAATCTTTACAGGTCAAATAAAACAGGTGAGCAGGCCTGATTCAGACCACAAGCTACCAGCTTATAATCTCTGGTTTACAGTGTAGATGGGGAGAGCCTGCCAGCCCCGCAGGAAGAAGCTGATTAAAGCACAAATAAAGCACCTTCACATTTTCAAGTCGAACTTCGCCTATTTGTTCTTGGCAATTAGAAATAGCCATTGGCCTTGGCCACTAGGTCAGCCCCTTAAAGGTGTCAGCGGAGACAGACCTCGCTTGCATTTTGTAGAACTGTTCATTTCCTATTTGCCAACAAGAAGTCTACAGCTGGCCCTTCCTTCCACCTCTCTCCCTTGTCAAAGGAGAGATCCTTGCAAGTTCAAGGCCAACCTGGGCAACTTAGCAACACCTTGTTTCAAGATAAAAAATTAAAGGGCTGGGGGTGTCTCTTTGTTTCAATTAGCATTCTCACTGCTGCAACCCCAAATACCTGATAACCACAACTTAGAGAAAGGAGCACTTGTTTGCTTATAGATTTGGAGATTTCAATCCGTGTGTGTGTGTGTGTGTGTGTGTGTGTGTGTGTGTGTGTGTGTGTGCGCGCGCGTGTATTCCATTTTTAGGCCAGCTGTCAAGCAGGAACCGGGACTACGGGTCCTTAGGGCATGATGGCAGGGAGCGGGGGGGGGGAGAAAGAGAGAGAGAGAGAGAGAGAGGGCAAAAGGTCAGAAAGAGAGGGTCAGACCCAGATGCTTCAGCTGGGCGGGGCTGGGACACACACACACACACACACACACACACAGTTGTACCTGTGAATTCCAAGCCCTACCCCTCCTTAGAATGGAACCCACCATGTGCTGACCCACAAGAGAGCTCTGGAGGTACAGGAAAGACTGACTTTGAAGAGGTCTGCTCCCCGGCCAGTCTGAGAAGATAGGGAGACCACACTAGGGACTTGGGGTGTGCCGATGTGTTCTTCTAGTTTTTTCTCAACAGTACTTACCACTTCTTAAGGTCCTTCATAGCTGGGCGTGGTGGCGCACACTTGTAATCCCAGTACTTGGGAGACTGAGACAGGAGGATCGCGGGTTCGCGGCCAGCCTCAGCTACTTAGTGAGGCCCTCTGCAACTTAGTGAGACCTTGTTTCAAAATAAGGAATAATAATAATAAAAAAAAGGGTTGGTGGTGTAGCTTGGAGGTAGAATGCCCCTGGGTTCAATCCCCAGTACCAGAAAAAAAAAAGGTTCTTCATAATTTACCTTTTGTCATACTGTCTTTTCTCTTTTTGAGTGCAATGTAAACTCGGGGAGGGTGGGAATTTCCATTTTCTGTTTTCATGGTACTATAGTCCAAGTACCTAAAAGTTGCTTGGATTAAATACAGTCTTCCTCTCTCTCAGTATTCATGGGGGTTTAGTTCCAGGACCCCCAGCCCTATCCCCAAATCCAAGGCTGTTCAGGTCTCTTCTATAAAAGGGCATTATATTTGCATATAACCTACACAATCCTCCTGTATACTTTAAATCATCTCTACTTAGAATGTCGAATACAACGTGTTATATGAGTAGTGGTGATACTGTATGGTTTAGGGAATAATGACAAGATAAAAAGTCTACATGTTAAATACAGATGCAGTTTTTCTTGAATATTTTCAATCTGTAAAGTTTTTCTCGCATATTTTCAATCCGTGGTTGGTGGAATCTGTGACTTTTGGAAGCTGGGGATACAGAAGGCGACTGAACTTTCTGGAAGAGCCGTGTTTGTGTGTGTTGCAGTTGTGTGAGGGGGCGTTCCTGGGAAGGGCTCATGTCCTGCTCCCCCTCTTCTCTGAGTGCTTAGCACAGTGTCAGAATAGCGGTATCTGGAAATGTTTGTTAAACAGAACCCTCTAAACTGTTTTTTTTTCTTTATTCCCCCAGGCCCTCCTGGTCCCACTGGTGATCCTGGGCCCAAAGGGTTTGGCCCTGGATTCCTGAGTGGCTTCCTCCTAGTGCTTCACAGTCAGACAGATCGAGAACCCTCCTGCCCCACAGGCATGCCCCAGCTCTGGACCGGGTACAGTCTGTTGTACCTGGAAGGACAAGAGAAAGCCCACAATCAAGACCTTGGTATGGATACCCCACGTGATCACCCATGGCCTTACTGGAAGAGTAACACCTTGGGGTTAATCTTATAGCCTAATCAACATATTTGGGGGGTTCTAGGGATTGAACCCAGGGGCATTTTAGCTCCAAGATAAATGCATAGCCCTTTTTTTTAAAAATTTTGAATCAGGATCTAAGTTGCTGAGGGTCTTGCTACGTCACTGAGGCTGGCCTCCAATCTGTGATCCTCCTGCCTTAGCTTTGCCACCACACCATCAGCATCTTAAATGATCATTAATCTTCTAATGGGATTATTATTGCTTTTTAATAAACAACTACCATAGCCAGGCATGGTGGCGCATTCTTGTAATCCCAGTACTTGGGAGGCTGAGACAGGAGGATCGCAGGTTCATGGCCAGCTTCAGGTACTTAGTGAGGCCTCCACACATTAGTGAGACCCTTATTCAAAGTAAAGAATAAAAAAAATAGGGCGGGGGTGTAGCCCAGAGGTACAATCCCCAGTACCTCAAAACAAACAAACAAACAAACAAAACCTCAAAAAACCCTACCATGCTAAGTCCCAACTAGTTCTGTTAAATTTATGATCCTACAAGGTGCCAAAGATGCTTATTCTGGTTATAGTTATAATAATCTGGCCATTTATTGTTCATCTTTAAAAATGATTCTCTCAGCAGGGCGCACTGGAGCACACCTGTAATCCCAGTACTTGGGAGGCTGAGATAGGAGAATCACAAGTTTGAGGCCAACACACAATAACCTAGATAACTTAGCAAGACTCTATTTCAAAAAAAGGGGGGAGGCAGCTGAGGGTTTAGCTCAGAGGTAGAACCCCCTGGGTTTAATCTCCAGTAGCATACATACTCAAAACAAAAACAAAAACACAACAGGAAAAGAGTCTCAGTAAATAAAATATAACTCTGTTGTAAAATGCAGTTTTCCCTTCTAATTGTAGGTTATTTAATAGGGACATGGCGAGTCCCTGTATTCATTTGTATGATGGTGCAAGATAGCTCTGTAACATGTAGCTATCAGGTATATGTGTTTCAGCGCTTAACAGCATCTACTTCCTGGCCTACTCCAATCTGTTTGTAAACCACAGCACTTTATTCTCAGGGTCGTCCCTTGGTACTCCTTGTCAGTTTCCACAGAAGATTTCTCAGCTGCAGGGACAATTCTGCAGGCAAGGATGCCTTCACAAGACTCCAGTGATTAGGGTGGCAGGTGTGGGAAGGATGTACCCACAGGGACGGTTGATGGAGGAGAGTCAGGTCACTGTCCTCACTGGGCTGTGACCCCAGCGGTTGGGGGGTCATAGACATAGGCCTAGGGGTGACAGATGCTTATATAACAGCATCATTTCTCCCTTGGGATAGCCATGTCCTTTCCTATCACAGTGGCCCAGTTTCTTTGAGCACAGGAAAGGAAGAAGGGATGTTGAATACCTTGAATCTACTTTCTTCTCTCCTCTCCCTCTGCTATCAGGCTTGTCTCGATCAGCATTCTCACTGATATAATGGAAAACAACTGACCACATACCTTAGAGGAAGGAAGATTTATTTGCTCACAGTTTTGGAGATTTCAGAGTTTTAGTCCATGTCAGGACAGGTCTGCCAAGCTCAGGACATGGTGGCAGGAAGCAGAGAGAGGGAGAGAGCAAGTGCTCTGCTCTCCCATCATGGAGACTGGAAGCAAGAGAGAAACAAGGGAAGGAGAAACTATACATAATCCCCAAAGCCACACCCCCAAGGACCCACCTCCTCTAGCCACACCCTACCTTCCCAGGTTACACCCAGTAAGTCCATTGCAATGGATGTATCTACTAATGAGATTGCAAACCCTCATGACTTAATTATATCAATTCTGAACATTAATACATGAGTTCTTCAAGAGACAGTCTATATCTAACCATAACAACTCTTTCTGCCTGGCCTCTGTACCACCAGTCTTGCTTCTCCTGCCATGATCTAGCCCATCTTACAGCTCTGGAGCACTCTTGCAATAAAATATCAACGCCTTAACAAGATTGACAAAGCCTGCATCCTCTGGTATGTGTCTCTCCAGACATCCCTGAACTGAGCAGACACAGGGACACCCACCAGGCACGGTGGTACACAACTGTAATATCAGTACTTGGGAAGTCAAGACAAGAGGATTGCAGGTTGGAGGCCAGCCTCAGCAACTTAGCAAGATCCTCAGCAACTTAGCAAGACCCTGTTTCAAAATAAAAAATAAAATAGGCCAGGGGGTGTAACTTGAGATAAAATGCTCCTGGGTTCAATCTCTAGTACAAAAAAAGATAGAAGAAAGAAAGAAAAAGAAAAGAGAGACACAGGGCCACACTCTCTCTGCACTGAGCCCCCCACCCTGCACCTCTGGCCCCTCCACTGCTATATCTTCCTCTTTGAATAGTCATCACATCTCCAAACCTAGCTCAATCTTTTTCATAGTTCAAGTCCCAGTTTAAATCAACCTCTTCCAGCCTTGTGCAGCGGTGCACACCTGTAATCCCAGACACTTGGGAGGCTGGGGCAGAGGATAGAAAGTTCAAGACCAGCCTGGGCAACTTGGCAAGATTCTGTCTCAAAATAAAAAAGGGCTGGGGATATAGATCAGTGGTAGAGCACCCCTGGGTTCAGTTCCTAGTACCACTGAACAAACAGTCCTTCCAGTAGTTCTTCCCAGAGGTCCAGGTACCCAGGTTTCTCGTTCGCTGGGATTGGGCTGGATTCTCACTGTCGGCTTGCTCATCCCTCTTGCTCTGGCCCAGGAGTTGGTGTGGGTGTGTGTCACTGTTCACCTCCAGCACCTGCCTGTGGGTGGCTGTGCTCATGAGGGAGGGATGAGTGGATGAGGGCTGGCTCACAGGGCCAGGCTGTGGCATGGGTAGGCTGTGGCATGGGCCTCCTCCATAGCCCAGAGCAGGTGTCCATGACAGCCATGGTGGCCTGGGCCAGGGCACCCCGCAGGCCACTCACCCCAGTGCCCTCTGCCCTCCCAGGCTTGGCAGGGTCTTGCCTCCCCGTGTTCAGTACGCTGCCCTTCGCCTACTGCAATATCCACCAAGTGTGCCACTATGCCCGGAGGAACGACAGGTCCTACTGGCTGGCCAGTGCGGCACCGCTGCCCATGGCGCCTCTCTCGGAGGAGGAGATCCGGCCGCATGTCAGCCGCTGTGCGGTGTGTGAGGCCCCTGCGCAGGCCGTGGCGGTGCACAGCCAGGACCAGTCCATCCCACCCTGTCCCCGCGCCTGGAGGAGCCTCTGGATCGGGTACTCGTTCCTGATGGTGAGCGCCTTCCCTTGACCCTTCTGTCTGGACTGGACGGTAGCTGCATATTCTGTGCAGATGACAGTAGGACATAGGATCATGAAGGCTGTCACAAGCTGTAGTCTGAGGTTCAGGGATCATTATTATCATCATGATTATTATTTTGGTATTAGGGATTGAACTCAGGGGCATGCTACCTCCAAGCTACTACCCCTGCCCTTTTTATTATTTTACTTTGAAACAAAGTCTTGCTAAATTGCAGAGTCTCACTAAGTTGCTGAGGCTGGCCTTAAGCCTGCCATCCTCCTGTCTCAGTCTCCCAAGCACTGCGATTACAAGCATGTACCACCATGCCCAACTCCATTATTATTATTTATTGTCAATCATTTTTTATCATTTTGGTACCATTTAGAAGATGGATGTATGTCAGCCCTCAGCAAAACCGGCTCCCTTTTGTGAGCGCACTCGATGTGCTTCCCACCCCTCCTCAGCAGATCGTCTTTTGTTCTTTGTGGGATGATTTAAGGAAAAAGTGTGAAAAGCAGCCCCAGACCTGGGCATGCCACTGATTGGGTCTGGGTTGTCTGCTGTGTCTGAACCCTAACTCCCTCTCGTTGTCTGGGCAGCACACAGGAGCCGGGGATCAAGGAGGAGGCCAGGCCCTCATGTCACCGGGCAGCTGCCTGGAAGACTTCAGAGCGGCGCCGTTTCTCGAATGCCAAGGCCGGCAGGGCACCTGCCACTTTTTCGCCAATGAGTACAGCTTCTGGCTGACAACGGTGACGCCGGACTTGCAGTTTTCCTCTGCACCCTCTCCAGACACCTTGAAAGACGGCCAGGCCCAGCGCCAGAAAATTAGCCGGTGCCAGGTCTGCGTGAAGCATAGCTAGAGAACGCGAAATCCACGACGTATGCCCAGATGGGCTTCCTAGGGAGCTGCGACGTCCCCGCTGTGCTGAGAGCTCCCTGGTGCTCGTTCCACACCCCACTTGCAGCTGACCCTTGTCTCAGTGTGTTATTCCCCTATTAGCCCCCAAGTCCTCCCTCAGTTCCCTCCAGACAAAGCAAATGGTATGTGTGCAGACGGGTATGCACCCGCCAAGCTAGACAAAACCCACATATTTATTTTATTGAGGACGATGGTAGAATAGGCTTTATTTGAAAATATGCTAATTCCCAGGAAGGCAAGGAGATGATAAAGGCCGGATTACAAATTGCATTACTGAAAACTTCACTCATTGGTTAATAGCATCTCCAACAACTGAAGTCAATTACTCTATAATACAGTGGGCTTCCGGATGGGTTTTACAGGAAAAAAATAAATAGGCCAATGAATGAAACGAGAAAGTAGAGATTTTCAACATTTCAAAATGATTTCCTCTGTCATCTATTTTTTTCATGCACTTTAAATAATTGTAAAACCATGACCCCAAGAGATTAGGAGAAAGAAAAAATTCACACTGGCAGCGTTAACAGTTCATTTCAAAGCAGAATGAGTCATTACGCCAGGAAGGTCCTCAGTCTCTGTATTCCAGAGCTGCGACATTAGCATAAACACATCGCAGATGAATATAAAACATTATGTTCTCTTCTGCATTTTTCAGAGAATAGAAATGCCTACTTTGGCAACCCTTTTGAAAAGTAGCAATTATGGAAAAAATATATTCAATAAGGGATTAGGAGCCTAAAAGCTATTAATGAATATTAAGGTAGTGATTCACAAAAATGGACTTCCCAGTGCTGCCAACTTCCAAACAGAACGCTCTTCCCCAGTCGGGGTCCGGCATGTCCTCAGAGCTAATGGGACCAAAGCCACATGGGGCTCACTCCGCAGACCCGCAGTTCCCACAGAGCCGCTCGTTCCCCTCCCCGGGAGACCCCGCAGCGCTGCCGTGCGCTCGCAGTGGACACTTTGGCTCCACACACATAATGGCAGCTCCCACGGGGAAGCGACAGGGCTATCATTATGCACTCAGGAGAAAATTAAGGGCCGACTTAATTAAACTTAGGTAAGAAGATTCGTTTACGTCACAGTCACCCCACAAGGAAGGCATGGGACTCTATCTCTCAGAGAAACAAAGAAAATCTACAATTTGAGTTTTGTGTTCCTGAGACTGGCTTTTACAGGAGCCTTCCGTTTTGCTAGTTCCATAAACATTCTTTTGCTTTTTTTAATTTTTTATTTATTTTTTTGAGGTACTGGGGATGGAACCCAGGGGCATTCTACCTCCGAGCTACACCCCCAGCCCTATTTTTTATCCTGTATTTTGAAACAGGGTCTCACTAAGTTGTGGAGGGCCTCACTGAGTAGCTGAGGCTGGCTGCAAACCTGTGATCCTCCTGTCTTAGATATGAATATTGTACCAAGGCAGTGGTTTGACATTTGGCATTAGCAGTTTCTATAAAAGTTCAGAAGCTATGTCAATTTGTAATGTTTTCTGAACAGCAAAAGATTTCTTTTTTGTCAGGAATCCAGTGGGTCTATTGGTACAAATCCAAAAGTGTGTTAGGAAAGATTTTTAAGAGCCAGGCATGGTTGTACATGCCTATAATCCTAGTACTTGGGAGGCTGAGACAGGAGGATTGAAGGTTCAAGACCAGCCTCAGCAACTTAGTGAGATTCTACTTAAAAACAAACAAACAAACAAACAAACAAACAAACAAATAGGGATGGGGTTTAACTCAGAGGTAGAATTCCCCTGGGTTCAATTCCCAATAAACACACACACACACACACACACACACACACACACACACAAAGATTTTTAGGAAACTGACCTTATCTAAAGAAAATGTCATTTTAGAGAAAAAACTACAGAAATTTCTTGTGATAGTGATACTCATTTTAGTGCTTAGTTTCAAAACTCAATTAAAATTTTGTTTATAAGCAATGTTTTCCTTGCCACACTTTGATTAGCAGTGAGTGCTTCTATGCAGAATACATTTGAAATGAGTTTTGCTACAGGCTGCCTGTGGAATGGTAATCTATTTTAAGAGTACTTTCTGGTAAAAAGATAAATCTATATTTTCAGATGGAATATTTTCTTGATATTACAGAATACTTCCCAGTTCATTTGACCCATTTGATATTTTTGACCATGCTATTCATGTTAAATACTTTTGAGTACCTGAAATTTAAGCCAATTTCTACTATGTTTGTAATTACCCTCTGTTTCCCAAATACTTTATTTATGACTACAAGTCAGGTCTCCTGCAAGTTCATCTGAACTTCATCTGAGAATGTATCTGGGAAGAGGGAGGGTGATGGATGGAACAACAGCAATATATCGTGCTAGCTAAATTATTTTAAACCCTTTAACTCTTTTATTAGAATATTACCTTAGCAAGCTTTATAAATAAATTAAAAAATAGTTGTAGTTAAATGGACGAGTTCCTCGCTGTGAGCCTGAGGTGGTTACAAATACTGATAGCACAGCAGCTCTCTCAACACAGCCCAGAGGCTGCCCTTCCTGGCTTTGACAAAGTTTTTTCAATGGTCAAAATGGCAAAACAATGGGAAAAATAACTTCTCGGAATAGGAGAGCGTGCTACTTTAAGCCACTGTTCTTTTTACCTGGTTACCCGGAGATGTGCTTTAAAACACCCTTTCTCTGGGAAGGCCACGAACAAAGCTTAGAAGTTGTTCTTAACTGGTCCCTGGTGTGATCCTTATCACAGTCTCCCTCTAGCCGCTGGTTGCAATGTGCCTAGTAGCCTGCCTAGGGGGACTTGCTCTGAGGCCCACTCCCAAGGGACAGGGTGCTTCCTTCTGGGTTCTCACTGGTGTGTGGAGCCTCCCCGCAGCCAGGCCTCCTTCTGCTCCTGCACCCTGCGCTGAACCCCGAGTCATCGTCCTCTGGGTCGCTGCTTCCCTCTCCAGCTTCCTTGAACCTGACAACTCTCTGACTCTCCTCTCTCGGTAGGCATCTCCGGACAGGTCCCTCCAGTTTCAAATCCCAGGCGTCATCTAAGTTCCATCCAAAGTTGATTTTTGTTATCTTTTGGCTTAAAATCCTTCAATGACTGCATTGGGCAGGAAGTCCACATGACATCATGGGTGAGAGGTCCAGCGCGAACCGTCCAGGGCTTCCATCTGGGAATGACTCTTGTCACCAGGAATTGCCAGCATCTCTGCAGAGCTGATGGGACCTCTGTGCCTCTGGCTCCTCCCCTTCCCACCAGCCTTGTCCCCCCTCAGATCCACTGACTTGGCAGACACCTACTTATCTGCACAGACTGAATTAGGAGCACGTGTGTGAATTTACCCCAGAGAGACTGAGACTTTTTGTCCCCTGCTCCCAGTACAATTAATAGGGCTGGCCTCTCTGTTCCCCCATTACTTTTCTAATGCTTCAGCACACTTCCTTCATTCCTTGGCTAAAATCTAAGCCCCTGGAGGGCGGGGACCATGGTTTACTCTTGTTTGTATGCACAGCTCTTGCATGGAGCTGAGCATATTAAGGATAAGCAATTCTTTTATTCAGTGGCCATTTCATAAGTCTTGTTAGGCGTTAGATGTTCAGCTGCCATCCAGTCCTCGGTAAAATGGTAACAAGTATAAACCATTTGCTACTTCAAAATATCAGAATGATCCGGGCGTGGTGGCGCACACTTGTAATTGGGAGGCAGAGACCGGAGGATCTGGGTTCGCGGCCAGCCTCAGCTCTCGCTCTCTCTCTCCCTGTCTCTCTCTCTCTCTCTCTCTCTCTCTCTCTCTCTCTACTTAGTGAGGCCCTCCGCAACTTCGTGAGACCCGGTTTCAAAATAAAGCATAAAAAATAGGGCCGGGGGCATAGCGTGGAGGTAGAAGGCCCCTGCGTTCAATCCCCGGTACCGCAAAAAAAAATATATATCAGAATGGTCAACATATCTGTGTATCCACAATCTCCTATCACAATTTTCCTGGAAAGCCAGTTGATAAATTTTAACCATCATTTCCCCCTCCAAAATGGATTTTTACTTTTCTATAAACTGAAATTTCAGAAAGGATGAGATTTGATAGATTTGGCTGAGAAGACCCTTCATAAATGTGATGTGACAACTCGTACTGTCATCTCTATTCCTTCATGACTTAAGAGCTTCCTGGTACAAAACTACCCCTACAACATTTGTATGTGTGCTACTGGTGCTTAGAAAAAGAGTCAAAGGAATAGTCCACAAAAATTGGATTTTATAAAAAATTTTATGTTGAGCCTCTTGTAAATGACAATAAAGCAAACCATTTGCGGTTCCAGGAAATTATATTAATGTTTCTATCAGCTCACTGGAACAACTTTGTAATTGTTATTTTTACTTGATATGGCTGTAAAAACAGTGGGAAAACGAGGACTTTAGAGTTGTTTGAACCCAGATTTGGATCCGATTCTCTCACTATCCAGCTGTGTTACTCTGGGTGAGTTCTATAGGTTTCTTGAAAATCATTTCCCTCACTTACAAGATGAGACAGAACACCCACTCTTGTGTTGAAAATTAAAGTTAGATTATGTAGCGCACAGCAGTCATCATGCGTTGATTTTGGTCACATCTTCTATTTAAAATAAATTATTTAATATGGAATATATTTCTTGGGTTTTCTATACAGCAGAATTATAGTATGCTTCTCATAGGTCATACAAATTACTGATTAGAATTATTTATACCTGGCCAATTCTTAATGTCTTTGGGAATGCGGTTTTATTTCACATCTCAAAGTTACTGCACCACACACACACACACACACACACACAAATAAATCACAATTTCCCGCAGGGATATTATCGGTAAGTTCTGCAGGGAATGAACAGTTGACATTAAAGATCAGTGCTGTGCAATTGTCAGTTATTATCTGCCAGAAACTCTGCATAATGCATTTTAAACCACCAAGGCTGCCTGCCACATCCACACGAAATGCTTGAATTTTATGGTGCTTAAATATTTAATGATTCATGGGAAAAAATGTGAAACATGCCCAATAAATTGCATCCCTTTCTCTAACCTATGGTTGTAAAACTAAAGACTTTCAACAAGTAACTTTTGCAAGATGCCTCGTTTGCCATTGATACTTAAATCTTTGCTGTATACCACTTATAATATGGCACACTAAAGTTCTGTGATGGTTTCCATAAACAGCTTTGTTTCATTTAGTAAATTTAATTCTTCCAAGTCAAAGTGGGGTTACTTTTTTTTTCCTACTTCGTAACGTGGCTCACCCTTCGAGCCGGCTTAGTGGGAAAAACAAGGAAATGTTGTTACATAGCAGATGTGTGGATTGCAGAAGGGAAGAGCTTTGTCTGGAAAGGATGGGATTCTGAAGTTCTGTAAATCTCAGTTCTATACCCAGTGACGGAGAGAGCAACTCAGGGGCCTCAGGGTGGAAGGGCTATGTGGACCACAGGTGAGCTCCCTGGGCAGTGAGCATGTGGCTCAGACCCTCTGGGTCTCAGTCGTATCTTGGTGGAGTAAGGTGGAAACCACCGGCTTCACAGGGTTATTTGGAGGATTAAAAGTGGTGGCACACGCTTGTAATCCCAGTACTTGGGAGGCGGAGACCGGAGGATCTGGGTTCACAGCCAGCCTCAGCTACTTAGTGAAGCCCTCCACAACTTCGTGAGACCCGGTTTCAAAATAAAGTATAAAAGCTGGGCGTGGTGGCGCACGCTTGTAGTCCCAGTACTTGGGAGGCTGAGACCGGAGGATCTGGGTTCGCGGCCAGCCTCAGCTACTTAGTGAGGCCCTCCGCAACTTTGTGAGACCCGGTTTCAAAATAAAGAATAAAAAATAGGGCTGGGGGTGTAGCTCGAAGGTAGACGCCTCTGGGTTCAATCCCTGGTACCACAAAAAATAAAAGTATAAAAAATAGAGCCGGGGTGTAGCTCGGAGGTAAAACGCCCCTGGGTTCAATCCCTGGTACTGCAAAAAAAAAAAAAAGTGTAAAAGTCAGCTATAGTGACGTAAAAGGCAGCTGCATTGCTGACCATGTGGGTAGGTAGAATACAGAATTCAGTAAATGTTCGTGGACTTACCTTTTTATTTTTTTTATTTTTTTATTTTTTTTTTTGCAGTACCAGGGATTGAACGCAGGGGCGTTCTACCTCCGTGCTACGCCCCCGGCCCTATTTTTTATACTTTATTTTGAAACCGGGTCTCACAAAGTTGCGGAGGGCCTCACTAAGGAGAGAGAGACAGAGAGACAGAGAGACAGAGAGACAGGGAGAGAGAGAGCAAGAGAGCTGAGGCTGGCCGCGAACCCGGATCCTCCGGTCTCCGCCTCCCAAAGTACTGG
>PVJS01016657.1:0-37208 GCA_004027185.1 Glis glis | reverse complement strand
GTTTGTGTGTGTGTGTGTGTGAGTGTGTGTGTGTGTGTTGACAAAAAACCTGGAGAGCCGAACAAAAGACCCATCTCCATATACTACCATGATGGCTCTGACTGAAAATAATCTAAAAAAATTGAATAGCTGGGCATGGTGGCACACGCTTGTAATCCCAGTACTTGGGAGGCTGAGACAGGAGGATCACAGGTTCATGGCCAGTCTCAGCTACTTAGTGAGGCCCTCCACAACTTAGTGAGACCCTGTTTCACAATAAAGAATAAAAAATAGGGCTGGTGGTGTGGCTCAGAGGTAGAATGTCCCTGGGTTCAATACTCAGTACCACAAAAATAAAAAATAAAAATTGAAAGCATCTCATTAAACAAGTTGAGAAGTCTCAAAAGGGGGGAATGAGGCAGGAACCCAGCTATGTCCTTAAAGACGACATTTGGCCAGAAGCCTGAATACTAACCAGAAGAATAAAACCCTCTTTCCCAGACCCCCTCCCAAGGTGAACATAGCTGGGACTTTCCAGATAGCTATAACTTTCCAGACAGCTGGAAAATAAGGCATGTATCTGCTAAAGCAAAAAAAGGGAAAAGAGAAACAATATACAGGCAAACTGCTGTTCTGCTTCTGCATCTTGTTTATGCTGGGAAAAAAACATTTTCCACCCACCCCTCCCTCCTCAGAGTTTAAGTTGGAAATTGTATAACACCCTCTGTGCTCTAAGCTCAGGGCTCAGACCTGGACCTTTGCTCTCTGAGACTCATGGATGAATATCAGACCTGCTATATCCTGATCTGGCCCTGAGTCTTGTTTTTCAGGTACAAAGGTCTCCTGCAACAGTACCAACAGTCTCGGAACCCTGGCTTCTGACAGTTGGACTCACAGCCACTGAGACTCATACCTGAAGGATTTCTCATGTGCCTCATTCTGCCTCAGGTGTTGGCAACACCTCCTTCATGTGGGCAGTCATTAGAGTAGGTCAGGACAGAGCCTGTACTGTGTGTGTGTGTGTGTGTGTGTGTGTGTGTGTGTGTGTGTGTGTGTACCCATCTCCACACACCTGCAAGAGAATCATGGTACAAGTTGGACTAAAAATGCTATCAGGTGGGAGGGTGGCATTTCAATGACTTAAAACTTTCTGAGAGCAATTTGGTATCAACTATCACAAGCCTTTAATAGATTTGTGACCATTGGCCCCAAATCCCATATACAATAAGTTTTTTATTTTCTATTTTTTTTATTTTTTGGTACTGAGGTTTGAATGTAGGAGTCTTCTACCTCCCAGCTACAACACCAGCTCTTTTTATTTTGTGTTTGGAAACAGGGTCTTGCTAAGATGATGAAGGTCTCGCTACATTGCCAAGGATGCCCTTGGCAATCACAACAATCCTCCTGTCTCAGCCTCCTAAGTACTGGAATTGCAGGCATGTGCCACTATACCTGGCAATACAAGAAGTTTTTAAAGAGAGATAACTGCCTCTTCACTGCAGGGTGCAAACATAGGGCAAACTTCTGAGTGGAATAGTTTTTAATAGAAAAAGGACTGGATATTCTTAAGTACAGAACTGTCTCCCCAATATCTTTTATTACTTTTTTATTCTACAGCTTATGGAATTGAAGGAGGCCCTGAGCTCCATGGCACACTCATCCTGCAGCTGTGACCACATTGACAAAAGGGACAGCATTTCAGAGCCCTAGTCTGACCTGAGCCTCTCTGTGGGCTACTTCCCAGATGATAAAGCCATTGCCTATGAGGACAGCACCTCCTGTGATGATGTGACTTCCCTGCACTCTCCAATCCCCTTCCTCCCTCCTATTCAAGGGACATGAAGCACGGAAGAGCCATGGAGAGACAAGGTCAGGGTGAGGACCACCCACAGCAGTTTTGCAAACTGTGAATCTCCCTGGACTTGAATGTGGACTCGGGCTCCAACCAGGAAGATGCACTAGCTGACTGGGATCTCAATGCACATACCCAGTGGATGGACAAGTTCCCAAAGGACACAACCAAACTGTCTGCAGACCATATAGCCTGATGCAAGAGCTCCAGGCACTTCTAGAAAACCAAAACAGTGATGGCGATGGTGATGATGATGATGATGATGATGATAATGATGATGATGACAACCAGTCTGTGTCTCTTAAGTGTACCCACAAGGAAGATTTCTGGCTTTCCAGCAGGTACCCTCCACCTGTTGCTCAAGGCAGTCATCAAGAGCATGACACTTGTCAAGACCTACCCAAGTGCAAACAACCAGTCAATGAAGAGGTCCATGAGGTCCCAGAGATGCTGCCAAGGCTTAATGACCATGAGCATGCCTTGGTGAGCACCAAGATGCCTCTGGGTAAAGGGAAGTACAGACCAATGTGGGTGCCTGGTTGCACAGCACAGAGCACTACTATCTGCTGTGAAGCAGGGCTGGATCTGCTTCTCACATGACACACAATGACACAAGAATAATAGCAAGTGAAGGAGTAATGGATGAGAGGTCGGGGAAACAGCAAGAAGCACTGAGGGAGACGCAGGGTAGGGACAAAGACAAGGGCTGATAATTTTGCCAAAAAAATATGTTGTGTATGTGTTTAAATATTAATGAGCTGTGAATGATGCATATACAATTGAGCTATATTTTAGTTCCAGAAATGAATAAGTGTTGACTTTGGGGCCATTGGCATCACAGCATCTAACTCATCTTCTTTTCTCAGCAGATGATGAGCCAGGTGAGAAGCATACAAAGGATGAGAACCACAGAGACCGCCCCGATCTCCAGCGGGCAGGCAGAGGAGGACACTCCTAAGACACAGGCCACTTCCTGCCTAAACTTCAGCTGGGCCTTCCAGTGGCTGAGGAAGCAAATCTGCTCAGTTCTAAGAAGGAGGGAGCACCCCGAGGAGTCCACCGAGAGCCCCCGTCAGTGGACACCAAGGAAGATGCGAGTTCTTAGAGTAGAGAGAATCCAACCTCAAAAATCCCTTGAAGTAGGACACGTTTTATACCCAGATTCTTTAACTTTTTGATAGATAGCCCCCATTGCACAACCCCGTAAGTTTATTATCTTTTGCAGTAAACAGATGCTCTTGTTCTTCACGTTTTCTCTTCTGGCAGGTCATCCTGTCTCAGGATAAAAGTATAGACGTTGTCTAGAAGACTGAATTCATTCTCAGGAAATTTAGGTAGTATTATGATTCTTAAATGGAAGGCATTTTCCCCTCCCCCTTCTTAACATATATGCATATATAAATATAAAAATGTATAAATATATGCATATATATTGTGTATATCATCTTTTATTTTTTGTTTTGATACTGGGTCTTGCTAAGTTGCAGAGAGTCTTCCTAATGTTGAGGCTGGCCTTGAACCTGCAATCTCCTGCCTCAGCCTCGGAAGTACTTGGAATTACAGGCATATGGCCACTGTGCCTAACTACAAATACGAGATTTCAAAGTGGAGGACCATGAGCTATCAGATACATGGGTGTGCAGGTATGATCACAGCTGGCTCAACACATGTGGGAGACAGTGAGCAGGGGCCCAGGAAGACAGTAGAAGGGGAGGCAAGGCAAGAGAACAAAGAACAGGGCCTTTAGCAATAGAGTCTGTACCTGCTTAAGGTCACACCCTGAGTGTCTGCCCAGCCAGACTTCTCACTGATCCACCTCTGTGAGAACTTCCCATAACATTAGCTCCCTACAAGGCCCTTCTCCACCTCTGCTAGCACCTCAAATTCACAGAGTTGGATCCCATCTCCACTCTGTTCCCAATGTTCATCCAATCTCTAATAACATAGTACCCATGCTTCTCCCAGATTTTCTTTGTTTTTCTTTTTCTTTTGGGCACTGGGGATTGAACCCCAAGAAATTCTACCTAAAAACTACACCCAAGCATATTTTTATTTTTTCTTTCAAAACAGGGTCTTCAGAAGTTGCTGAAAGTCTTGCTGAGTTTTTGAGGCTGATCTCAAACATATAATCCTCCTGTCTCAGCCTCCCAAGTACTGGGATTACAGGCATGTGCCACCTTGCCTGGCTGAGTTGTACATTTGAAAGGAGAAATAAAGCAACACCTTGGCAATTTAGCAAGACCCTATTTCAAAATAAAAAATAGAGGCCAGTAGGGTGTTGCAGCTCTGTAATCCCAGTACTTAGGAGGCTGTGACTGGATGATCACAGGTTCCAGGCAAGCCTCAGTATAAAAAAGGGCTGGAGTGTGGCTCATGGGTAGAATGCTCCTAGGTTCAATGCCCAGGAGACAGTGTCACAGAAACCAAGGGCTCAGTTCTTCACTCAACCAGTCATGTTGAATCTGCTCCTGATCTCGCAAGGTCTCCTCCTGAGAACACAGCTGAATAGTTCCACAAAGATGAATAATGATAATTACTCAAATCTGTCTATCTCACAGTGAAAAATACATTTTTATCCTTCAAATGTGTAATATACATTTAAAATTAACACTACCAAAAATCTAGGCAGAAGGAAGAAGCTTAATTTATACCTTTGCTCAAACTTCTCCTAAGTCAGAGTGATGGTGACCAAGAACCTAATGTGATTTACTCAAAGTGGACGGTGTAGATATTGATAAGCAGTGTATGATCATTATAGATACAATGATCTAAGTAGACATATATAGGAAAATTATGGTGGATTAACCCCATTTTGATTACATGAATTTGGTAAAGTCAGTATACAAAACTTGTCATAAATGAAAACTTAAAATGCAATACACTAAACTTGTCTAAATACACCTGTATACAGTATTGTCACAGAAATGGATGGAGGCGCTGCCCCACTCTCAGGGCTAACTTGCTATTTTGCTTTCTTAATTAAATGTGGGTATCATCCTTGTCCTCCCTAGGAGCTGCTGCTCAGGTGGAAACCTAGGGTGTTTCCTGTCCAGAGTGAAGGGTGCAGTGTTGGGGTCTCAGGTAGAGCTGCTCAGGGGTGAGCAAGGCCCTCCCTGGGACCCAGTTCTGTCTCTTCTGAAAGCCCATGAGCTCCAGCACCAGCCCTTCTCTGCACAGCCCCACCCAGGCTGCTTTGCATTGCTCTTTGTCTTCTTTCCAGAGCTCATCTTTGCACCTGGAAGCCAGAGTGACTGTCTAGTCTCTACACTCATGGTGTGTTTGTACTTACATCCTCAGGAGTTTTTCCTTAAAACTCTCTCCTTCTATCCTTGGTTACCTTTTCAATCTGCCTCTTTTCCAAATGCTGGGCATCTGTGAGCATTTTCATTATATTGGCTTCATTTCTTTGCTCGGTATTTTTACAGGAGGCAGAGGGTAGAGTGAGCCCTACCCACTGGAACACCCCATGTCTTTTTCAGCCATCCTTGACATTTTTGACATATGATTTTCTGCTGTCTTTGGAATCTATTGTTGTATTTATTTCAGTGGACTCTTGCTTACTCCTGAGCTATTGAAGAATGATTCTGTCATGTTGCTTATCCCCATCCTGCCCGGGCAGCCCATCCTCCTTCATTTCCCAGTGAGGGTCATGGAGCAGATGCTGGTGGGCTGTGAGGCAGGTGGGTAACATCTGAAAGTCTCTGGTGATGATGGAGGAATGGTCCCTCCTGGGCCAGAGAGAGGTAGAGAGCCAGGAGGATCCTTCTGTGTGGGTGAGCTCCTTCACCTCAGTGACTGCTTCATGGGACCACAGGAAGATTTCCACCTGCTTTCACATCAACAGATTAGTAGTTCAAGTTTACTAAATGTTTGTTTCATCCTCTATAATATTTACTCTCAAACATTTTTCAAAACAAGTTTTTAATCACTATTTTGTGCTAAGAAAATGAGTGACCTGAATTATTGAAGTGGAACAAAAGACAATTCAGATCAAAATCAGTGGGCATTTATGCATATGTTTGTGTTTGTGTATATGAACATGACTTTGTAAAATTAAAATGCTAGATAAGTATGACTGTCCATACAGGGCTTTCAAGAAATAATGTGATATGATTAGATTACAGAGTCTGACAAAAAAGTTTTGGACAATGTGTGCACAGCTCCCTGAGCAGAACTAATTTTGAAGCATTTAAAGATCCTCAGTACTTAGCACCATATAGAATTTTAGATTCTCATTGCCTTCTGTATATTTCAGAATTTTGTAATGTTATTTCCTCAGAACTCAAGGAGCCAGGTTAAAATATGTAGCTGAGGCAAAACCAAAACAATGCAAATTGATGTGCCCTTGTTTGCATGCTGCCCTCAGAAGGGAGTTCAGAGCTTCCTTCCCCCTGGTGTAGAAAAGCCTGCAGGCTGCTGAGTGTGAGGAGCCGGATCTGGATGAAGCTCAGCTGGGCCACCTGGGGAAATGCAAGATTTTCAGGAAGAAAACTGAATCCAGTCATTAGAAAATCCTGATGTCTGCTGGTTTGACCTTATTTAGGTGAGTTCTTCAGACGGAGAATTCTACTGATTTTGGAGAGTAAGATTTCCATAGCGTTTTGCTGTGTGCATTGAGAGTGGAGCAGTGATATTAGACACTGGGGCACTCTCTTCCAGACAATGGGAGGTGCTGCACAGAGCTCACTGACACTCATTTTAAGTGTGGAATTCGTGATTGGGAATCTAGGGAATGGATTCATCGCTCTGGTGAACTGCGTGGACTGGGTGAGGAGAAGGAAGACCTCACATGTTGACAGAATCCTCGCTGCTCTGGCCATCTCCAGAATCAGCTTGCTCTGGATAATTTTAACAAACTGGCTTATGGTTTGGCTTTACCCAGGTCACTTGTGGACTGGAGAAGTGGTGAAAATTATTTATTTAACCTGGGCATCAGCCAATCATTTCAGCGTCTGGCTTGCTACCTGCCTTGGCATCCTTTATTTTCTCAAGATCGCCAATTTTTCTAACTCTATTTTTCTCTGTTTAAAGTGGAGAGTTAAACAGATGGTTTCGGGGATGTTTCTGGGGTCTGTGGTCCTCTTGATTTTAAATATTGTACTGCTAAACTTAGAGATTGATGTCTGGGTTGATGGATATAACAGAAACGTGTCTCACAGTTCCAGTATGATTAGCTCAGCAGAGCTTTCCACACTCTTTGTATTCAGCAACACTTTCTTCACATTTGTCCCCTTCACCATGTCCCTGTCCACTTTTCTCCTGCTCATTTTCTCCCTGTGGAGGCATCTGAAGACCATGCAGCGCAACGCCCCAGGATGCAAGACGCCAGCACCACGGCCCATGTGAAGGCCTTGCAGACCGTGGAACTGGGAAACATCATGCTAAGTGAGATCAGCCAGACTCAGAAATTCAAGGGCTGCAGGTTTTCTCTCAGATGTGGAAGTTTGAGAGAAAACAAGAATAAAGGGGCCTCATAAAAATTAGCAGAGAGACCAGAAGAGCAGTGAAAAGAGACCGGGGGAAGGAAGAGGAAAGAGAAAGGGAAGTAAGGAAACACAGCACATGATGCTGTGTGCGTGTGTGCATGTGTCACTATGAATCCACTGTCATGTTCAGTTACACTGCACCACAATAGTCGTGCGGCAGGCAACCTGCTCATCTCAAATCCTTTAGTACTCACATGCGTGTCATACTATTTTTTGTGTGAGGTAACTGAGGTTCCAAGATGTTAACAGACTTCTTCAGCAGTGCATGGAGATAGCAGAAAAGAACTAGAGCAGAGGGAGGCTCCCCAAATTCATGAGGAATCCACAGGGAGAGGCTGCTCACAGCTACATGGGGAATGTGGTGGGAAACATTAAAAAGATGATGTAATTTCGGAGCTTATCTTAAATATTCTTAATTTTTCTATGATATTTAGTCCCTGTAAATATGTAGACAAAAAGTAGAGTTTTTTTTATTTCTTTGCTAATTAGCAGCCAGCTGCACTGCTGAACTGTCATATATGATTTGTCTCTCTCATTGTCTCACTGTCTGCAGGTGACACCCACATCATCTGCATACAGTTACTCGTAATGATGATTTTGCTTCTTCCCTCAATGATCTATGATGCTTTTTCCCCTTTAGTGTTGGCTGCATGAAGAGAAGTCTTGAAGATTCAGAACATGAAATCATTGTGCTGATCACTGGCATCTCGCTTTGTAAATGGAGTAAGTGTATTAGTGAGTTCAGTTTTGAGAGAAATATCTTTTCATACCATCTTCAGAGAGAATATTTCTATTATTATCAGTTCTGATGAACTGAGGATCATGGAGCAGATGCTGGTGGGTAGCGAGGGCAGGCAGGCAACATCTGACAGTCTCTGGTGCTGATGGAGGAATGGTCCCTCCTGGGCCAGAGAAAGGCAGAGAGGGGGGAGGAGTCTTCTGTGTGGGTGAGCTCCTTTGCCTCAGTGACTGCTTCATGGGACCACAGAGAGATTTCCACTGCCCTTAAGATGCATGCATAAAATACACCTAAGTTGACTTACTGTATACATTAGTACTGCTTCAATTATACATGAAACGATTTTTGAGGTAATGTCTTTAAACTATCACAGTAGCAAACAAGAGCCAAATGTACATTGATTGTTGAATCAGCGCGAAAACTTCAACTTTGGGATTGGAAGGAAAAGGGTATTTGCATTAAAATAAATGTGTGTTTCTGTGTATGATGTGTGTGTGTGTGTGTGTGTGTGTGTGTGTGTGTGTGCACGCGCACGCGCGTGCATGCGTGTGTGTGTTTGCTTGGCCTTGTAAAAGATAAAATTTAAGAATGTGCTGAGCACTCTAGGCATAAATGTTCATGTGATTATAGGATAACTCTTATACTTTGTCTAAAAGGCATTGGAAAACATATACAGAAGTTCATATATAGACCTAATTTTGGAGTGTTTAAAACCTCAGAGACTAGCCAGTTCACCAAGTTAAATTCTTGCTGCCTGCTATATGTGTTAGTATTTTGTAATGTTACTTTCCAGAAACCAAGGAGCCAGATTAAAATATGTAGATAAGGAAAAAGGAACTAAAGAGTGCAAACATATACTTTTATTTGCATACTAACAAAGGAGATTTCAGCATTTCCTTCAGCATCAACCACAAAAGGTTATCGACACACACACACTATCAGGATAATGCTTAGCAGTGTTGTCTGAGAAATCACAAGGTTTTCAGGAAGGAAGCTATGAATCCACCCCTGAGCAAATTGGGTGTTTGCTGGTTTGAGATGATATGTGGAGGTTTTAGAGGGAGGATGTTATGAATTTTTAAGAGCAGAGATACATAGAGTTAGATCTCTGCATTAACAAATCTTCAACTGTGACGTTGGACACTGGGTTTGTCTTCCAGGCAATGGGTGCCACTGTACAAAGCATATGTACAATGGTTTTAACTGTGGAATTCGTAACTGGAAGCGTAGGGAATGGATTCATCGCTCTGGTGAACTGCATGGACTGGGTCAGGAGAAGGAAGATCTCCCCTGTTGATCGAATCCTCACGGCTCTGGCGATCTCCAGAATTGCTCTGCTCTGGTTCTTATACCTAGAGTGGTGGGAGTCTGTGCTCTACCCAGCTTTGTGGATGACTGTAGACTCTATAAGAATGGTTAACCTTGCCTGGTCAGTGACCAGTCACTTCAGTATCTGGCTCGCTACAAGCCTCAGCATCTTTTATTTTCTCAAGATTGCCAATTTCTCTAACTCTGTTTTTCTTTACCTTAATTGGAGAGCTAGAAAGGTGGTTTCCGGGACACTGATGCTGTCTCTGGTCTTCTTGCTTATAAATATTGCACTGATAAACACACATGTTGATATCTGGATGGATGGATTTAAAAGAAACATGTCTGACCTTTCCAATTTGAGGAATCCTTCACAAATTTTGAGACATCTTGCATTCATCAACACTATGTTCACATTTGTCCCCTTTACCATGTCCCTGACCACTTTTCTCCTGCTCATCTTCTCCCTGTGGAGGCATCTGAAGACCATGCAGCACAGCGCCCCAGGATGCAGAGACGCCAGCACCACGGCCCATGTGAAGGCCTTGCAGAGTGTGGTCACCTTCCTCCTGCTCTACGCCATCTTCTTTTTGTCTCTTCTTGTAAATGGTTTAAGCTCTGGTTTCCTCTACACAAATGTGAACCTATCATTTTTCCGGGCTACTGCATTAGTTTTTCCTTCAATCCACTCATATGTGCTGATTCTGGGTGACACTAAGCTGAGACGGTCCTCCATTGCGGTGCTGTGGCGGCTGAGGGGCAGATTCAAAGATGCGGGACCATCGGGACCATAGATGATTTGGGGACAATTTTGCGGATTTTAGAGAAAAATTAGTTCACACAAAGTTCTTGTATTAATAATTTGTACTTTGCAAGTTTTCTTCTGTTACATTTAACTTTGTGAATTTTACAAAATTATGTTTGTAATAAACACTAACCAATTATATTGCAACCTTAGCAGTAGATATACATATTTGTTTATTAGTATTCTTATGCATGGAAGGATATCAATGCAGAAAACATAAGAGAAGAAACTTTTATAGTAACAAATAACATGAATTTTGTGTCAATCATTACTTTTTATATTATAAAAAGAGAAACCTATAAGATTTATGTGTGTATGCATGTGAGACATACTTACTAGACTTAAAACAGTACAATTACACATACAAAATTGATTCCATAATCTAGAAAAAGTGCCTAAAATATCAGATGAGAAATGAAAAATTAAACATAGATTATTTGACCTCTATACACTAAATACATTTCAAATATAAGACTTATTTTAGTAATGTTTTTAAAAATTCCTTATAATCATGAATCTGATTTATTAAAATTATCCCATCCATATTATTAGTCAGATTCATGAATAGTTGGAACACCTCATTATAAGAATATATAATTCCATTGGAAAAACATGGGGAAAATACAATTGCATTATACAATGTTTAATAGTTTTCAAATATGGACCACAATACATTTCAATTTTAATGCATAGGACCACCAAATTGTGGATAATAATAGTTTTTGAATTGTATATTACTCTGAGATTTTGGTGTTTTGTTAACCATATTTCATCATGAATCTGCATTTTACTAGGATGGAAAAGAACCAGTTTGTTATAGGACCAGAAAATTAGAGTAACTTGTGAGTGACAACCATAAATAACATGAACTTTGGTTATGTGTACATGATATTAATATTTTTGAGTGGTAGAAATAAGGAAATTAATAAAACATGTAAAAACTTTAAAATAAATTAGATTCAAGAGGTGAGGTGAAAGGGAAGGAAACATGGTAATGTGCCCTGTACTCAATGTTGATAAATCTTCAGAGAGATAGAATTCTGTCTATTTTTAAAAATTAAGAACTCTTTTTTATGAATAATTTTATAAACAAATCCATTCAAATTTTAGGGATTGTGTTTGAAATGCATTTTCTTGTTCTATTGTCATTCATTCATATATTCATTGAAAAATATATATGTTGACCATCTTCTCAATGTGCCTTTTGGAAGATGTTTTAATAAGGAACATATGCTATCCATTTAAAAGTGAGCATCTGTAATATGTAGCCACTAAAGAGAGGATGGCCAGTATCTATGGCCAGTAATCTCCAAATTTTATAACTTTTTAGTTCTCACATAGTATTATACTATTTCTCATGTGAAGAAACTGAGGTTCTGAGATGTTAACAGGAGTATCAGCAGTGCATGGAGACAGCAGTGGAGAAGTAGAGAATTCACCCCCATTGAGGGGGGGCTCCCCAAATTCAGATGACTCTTCAACAGGAAGAAGCTGCTCACAGCCACATGGGGAATGTGTAGATATAACATGTAAAAGAATATGCAATTTTAGCACTTAAATTAAATACTCTTAATTTCTCCTAAGGTATTTGTATCTGGTTAATGTGTACACAGAGATGTGCAGTAATTATTTTTGTTTGTATGCTGTATTGGGAACTTTAATGAAGCATCACATATGCTGTGTATTTTAATCTGCCTTTTGCAGTTAGAAAAGCAAATAATCTGCATCTAGTTACTTAATGATTGTTTGTATCTATGAGGATATTTATTTAAAAATGTTGAATAGATAGATGTCTTACATACTTAGCTTAAGAATATAGAAATCAATGGCAAAGCTGGGTGTGGTGGTGCACACTTGTAATCCCAGTACTTTGGGAGGTGGAGACTGGAGGATCCAGGTTCACGGCCAGCCTCAGCGCGTGCTCTCTCTCTCTCTCTCTCTCTCTCTCTCTCTCTCTACCTGTCTGTCTGTCTCTCTCTCTCTTTCTCTACTTAGTGAGGCCCTCCACAACCTCGTGAGACCCGGTTTCAAAATAAAGTAAAAAAAAATAGGGCCAGGGGTGTAGAAAAAAAAAAGAAATCAATTGCAAAGTAATCTTTTTTCACTGTTAATAAAAACATTTATTTTTTATTTTATACAGAACAATCTGAAGTTGGCTTGACAGTTACCCTGAGGTTTACAGTGTGTTCATTTAAACAGTGTGGTTCTGGGGTTTGAGGATCCACACAAACACAGGCAGAGTTTTAAGGGAAGAAGGGGGCACAGCAGGAGTGTATCTCAATCCTTTCTCAAAGAAAAGGCAGTAGAGCATTCCAAGTCACTGAAAACCTGTGCAAACAGGGCTTTTAGAAAAACACTGTGAGTTCTTGGGGATGGGTTGAGAAAAAGACACTGATAAGTAAAGGAACATTTTCTTGTGGCAGGGGACAAAGGGGAAGGCCTTTTATTACTATTTTGAATGCCCCCAGCACTAGGACCTGATATTTCAAAGGAGACCATATCCAGTCTTAAATTATTTCTGTTCAGAAAGAAATACTGGTACCCATGGGACCAGATCATGAAGGAACTGGTCATTCCTGAGCCCCTGTTCTATGCCCCACAGCATAATAACAGAGGAGAAAGGTCAGAGAGTAGTGGCTTGTGTTCTGTGAAGTAGAAAACTTAGTTCACATTAAGCATTGATAAAGCCAAATGACTGTGAAAGACCACAGAACAGACAGACCCTCTGAAAGAGGTCTATAGTAGAGACCAACAAGGGAAGGTCCACAGTATCCCCAGCTTGAGTGGGCTTCAAATAAGTGGGCTTCTAAATTGCTGGCATATAGAAAAACAATGTCACTAAAAGGCAACAAAAGCTACTGGAAAGAAGGGTTCAGGTCAATATGTAGTTTTGCAGCAATCAGGGCTCAAGACAGTGTGTGATACTGTAGCCATGGCTCTTAATGGGTTCAGGTCAATGTGTAATTTTGTATACATTGTTTTGATGGGAACAACTGTCTCTTTTCTTTTTCCCCAATACCCTAAGAATTCAGAGACAATGATTAGACCAATGAAACACTCCTTGATAATCTTTAGGAAAATTTCAAACTCTCTAAAAAGGGAGGACAAATTTTATTGATCCAGATGCTAAACATCTTCAGTCTCATTCCCTTACTTGTCATCATCCTAGGAACAGTGGATGGCCACCAGAAAAAAAATGTAAACAATGATACTATCTTATAGCTGGATCTGTATTGCAGGAAAAAATAAAAGATTTATAGCTTGTATTAAGAAAAGATTCAAATCTATGCCAGTGAAGTAAATCAGATGTGGCCATCTTGGCCACACTAACAGATAAATAATTGTCATATCACCAGAGCCCAAGAAGACAAAAGAAAACCCAACAAATAAAAGGAGATATCTGTAAGCATAAGAGGATATTATAATAAAGAAAGTTAAAAGAAAGAGAGAATGCTTTAAGTTGTAAGAACTTGTAAAGGATAAGATGTATAAGAAAGTTTAAATGTGTAATAAGGTTGGTTACAATGAAAACAAATTGTTTAAAGGGTTTTCTAAAAGTCACATTATATGCATTAATTCTATGTTTAAAATAATTTGGTTTTCTTAAAGAATTGATCTGCTTTTGGTAAAATTTTACAAAAATCCTAGAGAGCAAAAGTTTACATTTTATTAAGATAATTTCCTGTATATATTGACAACAGTGGTTTAGATATTTGTGCTCTCAAAATGTATAAGGCTTCTAAAAATGTAAAATTACTAAACTAATGCCATCTAAACAAAACAAAATGGTGATTGCCTTTCCAGGTTTATATTTATATGTTCCTAATTGCATTGTGACCATCTTCTTTATGTAAGGGGAGTTAGTGAAACCTCTGCTTCCCCAGTCTTGGGCCCCCCTCCTTTGCCATTTGACAGAGCATACTCTTTCTAAACAGTCAATGATCCCCTGTGCAGAATTTAGAACAGAAGAGCATCCATGGGTGGCTATTTCTGATCTTTTGTCAGTTTTAGACTTTTATCCCCATTTAACTCATGCAACATTTTCCCTGAGCCATACATAAAATGAGAGACAAGGCCCTCCCACACTTGAGGTCCTAGCTTTAATGGCCACTACCCATCCATGGATAATGAATATACTTAGGGAGTTAAAATGTTTTATTAATTGGAAGTACCAACATTATCTTGGATATAAAAAAAATACAGGGCCCCACCCAGACAATGAGAGGGAACAGCAGACTGGGAAGGGTGAACTGAGGAAGAGGCATGGGTGGTGATGCCTCAAACTTGATACAGACCTCTCCTGATGGGCCATGAGGTGCCACCCTCATGAGGCTCATGACAGGTGCTTAGTCGGTGCACCCCTGGCTAAGCCTCAACTTTTACACATATGGTGCATGCAAGGGGAGTGGGGCAACCTCCCTATCACCATCCACAAATCCACCCTCTCTCTTTTAGATGGGATCCCCACAACCAAAAGTTAAAGCTTGAACTCCCTTGGTGTAGATTCTGACATTGGGACAAATCTGACCCCCAGGCCTTAAATAAAAAAGCTGTCATTTTCTTCTACACTCAGGCATGGCCACAATATTCGCTAGGGGACAGAGAGACCTGGCCACCAGAGGGAAGCTTAAATTATAACACCATCTTGCAATTACATCTGTTCTGTAGGAGGGAGGGTAAGTGGAGTGAGGCAGCATATATTCAACTGTTCTATTACCTCTGAAACCATCCAGACTTATTCAAAAATTGCAGAGTTGAAACAATCCTGGCAGCCATGGCAAAGGTAGAGTTCAGAGATCATGTGACCCTGGAAAAACAGGATGACATCCCTATAGGAGTTGCAGCACCAATAGAGCCCCCCATCTGGGAGACCATACCTAAATAGGCCCCCTCCATATCATGGTGCTGCTCCTAACAACCAGAAAACCCAAGAGATCCTTGAAATTAAGAAAAATCCATCAGGGCTAATACAAAGTGGACAAGGAGGGATGTTTCCCCTTGTGGCAGTGGGAGGAAAACAATCTGAACCCCTAATTGTTCATAAGCCATTCTCGCTGGCTGAGCTTAAAGAAATTAGAAAGGTCCTTGGTAATTACACCATCGGGCCTGATCAACATATACAGACATTTGGGTTACTCAACTCCTAATATGACCTTATGTGGAAAGATGTTAAGCTGATCTTACATCAGACCCTAACCTCATTGAAAAAAAGAATGGGTATATAAAAAAGGCTAAAGAAGTGGGTGATGATTATTATAATGCCCAAAATCACTCTATAAAGACAGTCTGACAGGTTCCAACAGGAGAACAAACAGTCCCATCACAGGATCCCAACTGAGACCCTGAGGATGAAAGACATAATTGGTAGAGGAATCATTATTTGTATTGTATACTAGAAGGACTAAGAAGGGCCAAAGTCAAACCTCTCGATTATAACTTATTGACCGCCACTCATCAGGAGCCAAATGAGTCCCCAATGGCCTTCTTAGAAAGACTAAAAGAGGCCATGAAAATTTTTCATTAATTTGACTCCAGACTCAATAGAAGGGAAGGCCATCATCAGAGACAAATTCTTGACCCAATCCACACCAGTTATAAGAAGGAAACTTCAAAAGCTGGTGTTGGATCCAGAAAAGTCTACTCTGGATTTACTGGTGCAGGCTTCTAATTTTGCCTATTATAATAGGGACTTGGAAAGGGACAGACAAAAAGAAAAGACGCCATGGGAAAATTCTACCCGCCATATATACGAACACCAATCCCAGGGGAACCCAGGCTCAAGTCTGTTTGCAGTGTGGAAAGCCGGGGCATTTCAACCAAGAATGCCCCCAACTGAGAAGCCATACACATCCTCCAAGGCCCTGCCCACAGTGCAAAGGGGACCACTGGAAATCTGAGTGCCCCCAGACCCAAAGGGGTCTGGAGTCCTCAAATCCAAACCCCAATGATGGGTCCCAGGGTCATCTCTCTAGGCTCCCACCACTGGGTTAAGACTGAAAAGCCTTTGGTGACCTGAAAGGTGGGACCACAGACTGTCTGGTTCCTCACAGATACAGGTGCTAGGTTCTCCATGTTGTCTTTTTCCCTTGGTCCAAGATCCTCTCATAAGGTAACAGTTCGGGGCATATCGAGCCAGCCCTTAGAACATTATTTTACTCAAAACCTAGCCTGCTCCTGGGGTGACCTCCATTTCTCTCATTCCTTCTTAGTAATACCAGAAACCCCAGCCCCAATGTTGGGGAGAAACATAATGTCAAAAACTGAAGTAGGAGCACTGGAGCCCTCAACAGTGACGGTGACCACTGCAACCCCGCCTTCCGGTCCTGCTCCTGGCTCCAGGGCCCACACAGCCTGTGGCAGCCCTCGGTAGTCCAGCAGTGACAGCGGGCCCATGGCCTCCGCGGCGGACCTGGCCTCCCTGGCCGTCAGGTCCTTCAGCCTGGTGACCACCACTTTGTACAAGGTTTTCTGCAAGGGGCTCTCCCGCACCCTGCTCGCCTTCTTCGAGCTGGCCTGGCAGGTGTGCATGAACTTCCCGTACTTCTACGTCGCGGGCTCGGTGATCCTCAACGTCCGCTTGCAGGTACACATTTAGAGCAGTCACTATGCAGCAGGCCTCCTGGGGACCATGATGGCTGACTCCCAGGTAGCCCCAGGGCATGGCGGAGCTGCCGGCGATGGCCGGGGTCTCGCGAGAGCGCCCAGCAGAGCTGCCGGCAACCAGCGCCCGGTCTTGCGAGGGTTCATGGGCGCCCTCCGCGCCTGCGCTGTTCACTCCCTGGGCTGTGACTGAACGCCAGTGGGGACTGGAAAGGAGGAGAGACAGGGTTGTAGGAACCGAGAACTTCAGTGAGACTCACGGACGTATTTAAGAAGCTGGGTATCTTTAAACTCTGGACAGATTTCGGGATATGACAAAGGACACAGGGTGCATTATGAAAGAGGAAAGTTAAAATTTTCAGGAAATTTTTAAATATACAACAAACTCATGGCCTGAATGAAAATTAAGAAATCAGTGAACCGCGGGAGTACTGGATTGTATTGGAAGCAAGACATTGACCAAGGGAGAACCAAAATGGCAGGATAGTGAGAGGCAGCATGATGCCGGTGCTCCAAGAGTTGGAGCTTGGCTAGCAGGAAGACTGTATCTTGAAAAGAAAAGCAGGGCAGCCAAAACTCAACAAAACAATGAGAACCAAAGTGCAGCGGAATGCAAGAAAGTGGAAAGAGCACAGGGCAGTCGGGAGCTCAAAGCATTTCACCTGGTAAGCGGAGAATGGAAACAAAGGCGCCATCTTGGCTGACCCACACCAGCACCGCGGCTCCAGGAATCCTCCAGCAAAGAAACAGCTAATTCTTGTGAAACCAGCGATATAGTCCACCATTGAAAGCAGTAGACATTGTACCACGATGAAGCCTAAGTCGAACCAGATCCACACCTACAATGGTGACGACTGCAAAGGGTTTGACGCAAGCCTCAGCCCCCGCAAAGAAAGCGACGCAGAGAGACATAGATGAGGCAGCCAGGCACAGGAGCAGCCCAACGCTGAGAAAACGAGCGGATGAAACACAGTCCCCCTGGAGTAGCCTAGCACCGGCGCAGAACACCACAGCACTGAGGAAATGGACGTACATGGCATGGCCCCCTGGAACTGCTCAACAAGAACACGGGTTAGTGAGATAAAAGGAGGCAGCGTGTCGCCGGCACTCTGAAACTCAGAAATCAGCCAGCAGGAAGACTGTTTCTTAACAAAAAAAAGTGGGGCAGACAAAACTCGACAAAACAAAGAGAGCTGAACAGCAGCAGAGTGCGAGGCAGTGAACAGAGTGGGGGGCTAAACAGAACACTCATTTCAACTGGTAAGTGGAGAGCGGAAGCAAAGGCACCATCTACGTGGGGCCACGCCTACCTTGTGACTCCCGGAGACCAACAGCAAAGGGACAGCAGATCCTTGTGAAACCAGCAACTGTAGACCACCACTGAAATCAATCAACTCTGGAACATGATGAAGCCCAAGTCAATCCAGACCCGCACCTACAATGACGATGGTTTCAAGGGGTGGGCTGTGAGCCTCTGCTTCCACAACCAGTGCAATGAGGAGAGACAAAGATGAGGTGGCCATACACAGGAGCAGCCCAACTCTGAGAACATAAGCTAATGAACCACAGCCCCCATGAGTTTCCAACACCGTCCTGGAACACCACAAAACTGATGACATAAGTAGATGAGACATGGCCCCCTCCCCAGCAGCCCAGCACTAAGAACACGGGTGGGACAGCCCTTGGCCCTGCCCCCAGAAAGCCCCTACCCCTGGTGCTGGGACACAGGGCTGGTGAGCCCTTGGCCCCACCCCTAGATACCCCCCCAGTGCTGGAGACGCAAGGCGGGCAAGCCCTGGCCCCACCCCTGGAGAACCCCTCCCCCAGCTCTGAGAATGTGGGGCAAGCGAGCCCTTGGCCCCACCCCCAGAGAACCCCTCACCACGGAGCTGGGGACACGGGGCAGGCAAGCACTCAGCCCCGCCCCCAGAGAACCCTCACCCCAGCGCTGGGGACGTGGGGTGAGTTAGCCCTTGGCCCCACCCCCGGAGAACCCCTCCCCCCAGCACTGGGGATGCGGGGCATGGGAGCCCCCAGCCCCACCCTGGAGTACCCCAGTGCTGAGGTCATGGGAGGATAAGCCATGACCCTGCACAGGAGGCACTCCAGACAAAGAGAGAACCTCAGATGAGCCAAGAAGGCAAACTAACTGGAGGAGATGGGAGGGAAGGAGAGGGAAACAAACTGGTGCACAGGATGGACATACACAAAGATATCAAAGTCAACTACTATGCTGAAAATGGGAAGGAGGGAGAGGGGAGTCGGGGGGGTGGGAATTGGGGAGGGCTAATTGACTGAGGAATGCATGTATACGTCAACCACCATGAAATCCTCCAAGATGTATAATTGCAATGCACTAATAAAATAAAATTTTAAGAAAGGTGAAAAAAAAAAGACATTGACTAATGGCTAATGGCACTGAGGATATGAAGTGAATGGCAGATGTTTCTTCATCCCACAGGAGAAAATATTGAAACTCTAAGTGAAAAAGTAAAATTGTTCAGGAAAATCATCCTCTAAACACTGAACATGAAATCGCTGTGAGATTTTGGACAAATGGGAGAAAACGGGCTCTGCTTCAGTGTCTCTGTGAGCAGCTCTTGGATTAAGAACTTGGAGCCAAAGATAAGGAAATCCAGTCATAGCATAAAACTTGGCTATTCCGTGAATAACATCCAAACAATCATCATGCAAATGCTGTGTGTGGTTTTCATCTTTAAAGGGAATGCTTATTATAATTAAAAAATAAAATGTGAAAAAAGTAGGACTAATTCTCCCTTTGAAACCATATGGGTGCTTCTGTAGCCTCCCTATTCGACCTGTTATATCGACAAGGAATTCTGCAACAATATTTTCTTATAAGACTTATCAGACTACATTAAAAAGCTTGACAGACCAATCAAAGCATTTTAGTACTAATTTTTCCATTATTCTGCCTTAAGCTACTTTACTAGATACTGGTACTTACATGTATTAAAATGCAAAAGAAATGCCCAAATGGTGTAACATACAGAGAGTCAACAAAGATCTTTATTCAAATCACTCCAAAGCCTATACCTGCTCTTCATAGTATCAACCTTTGGACTCACATGACACAGAATGTATTAAACACATCTTCTTTCTGTATGCTCAAGCCCAAGTCAGCTAAACAGGTCCTAACTTCTCATTTAATTGGTCTGGCCTAACAGAACAGGGAATTCAAAAACAAATAAAATAACCCTTAACCTAACTACCCTCTTGGGTTTTAATGGCTATAATCCTCATAATAGAAATTGTTTCAGGAAACCCCATTCCAATCTCAATGGTTGTTCCAGGAGACTGACTGCAGATAGCCCAGCACCAATAACAGAAATAAATTTACCCTTAGGTAAATTTAAGGAGCTGCAACTCCTTAAAGTCCAGGCCTCTAAAAAACTTGGATAGATGATTTTAATTTGTTAAGAAGTTACAAAATTGTTTCAAAATGTAATGTCAAAAAGGAATTAAGACAAGAAAGAACCAGTATATAGGAAGAGAGGGGTATAAAAAGGTACACGAGTATAAAATGTTTTTGGTAAGGGAGAATACAAAGAAAAGGAAATATTTTAAAAATAAAAAGCATTTTGTATGGTAAAGTTTATCCTAAGATTGTCCCAAATGGGAAAAGAGAGACTAGGATAGAATCAGATTAAAAGTAAGCCACAAAAGGTTTGAGTACATCACAAAATGTTTGTAGTAGATACAGTTTATGAAAGGAATATTGCATATGAGATAAAGATGGTTATATTTAAAAATTAGTTAAATATAGTGAGGTGCTATTAAGCTCACTCCTTATGAGACCTCCAGTGGCCATTCTGTTTATATTCATAATTGGCCCCTGGTTACTACATTATATGGTCAAGTTTTTGTCTCCTGCAGGGTTGAAGCTATCAAGTTCCAGACCATGCTCCAGATAGAACCACAGATGAGCATCTAGCAGAGCCCCTTGGGTGGTCACAATTGGAATGGCCGAAGTGATTGGGACAGCTGCTGATCTGATTCCCCCAAGACAAGTCACTTACTCACACACTAAGGATGGGGCCCTATGTCACCCCCTTTCAGCATGGAAGTACCTAGACTGATTTCAACATCCAAATTCCCTAATGCCTTATGAGTATAAGCAAGTTAATAGAAGAGTGGGGAATGATCTGGAAATGAGAAACTCATTTCATTCTATTCTCTGTCCTAAAGCCGGGCAAACATCTGAAGGGTTAAAAAAGAAAGTCTGCTTCACTGCCCTGCACTACAAGCAGGCAGAAAGATGCCTGTCAGCACAAAATGGATAAAGTTAAAACCTAAAAGTTACAGACCCACAGAGAAGTTAAAGAATTAACAAAGAACATTATGCATCTTCTCACATAGTCACGGGTGATATCAGAAAAAGAACAGGCTAATGACCAAAACTAGCCTATTGATGAATTTGGTAACAAAAAATAAAAATGTTAAACTTAGAAGGTCTTAGGTTTGAGAACCGGACTTGAGAAGAAACATTATTCTTTCATATGGGTGCTGACCAAGGGGACTAAGACAGGCACCTATATTTTATGCTGGCATAAGCAAAGATGACAACTGGGCTGGGAAAAAGGGGTAGAGGTAAGGTATATAAGCCCTGCACTTCTTTTGGAAGAAACTTCTTCTTCTCCTCCTCCTCCTCTCCCTCCTCCTCCTCCTCCTACTCCTCCTACTACTCCTCCTCCTTCTCCTTCTTCTTTTTCTTCTTCCTTTCTTCCTTTCTTTCTTTCTCTCTCTCTGTTACTTTCATTTTGCAATAAATCCTGCCTTGCATTAAATTCCATCTGAGTCTCCTGGTGATTAATTCTTTAATCGCTAATAGGAAGAACTCACAACTAGATAGGCAACACGACCACGCAAAACTATAACAAAAATAATTCATGTCTTATATTTCCTTAGAATTTTTTTCAGAAACCAAATGAAATGTGGAGGTGGTAGTAGTAGTGAATGTGTGTGTCTGTGTTTATAGCTTGTAATCAATGAAATTTTATAAATATATATAAAATATATATTTTATAAAAATATAACAATTTTATAAATATATATAATATATAAATATATGTATAAATAAGCATTACCTAATTTTGCTCAATTTCATGGAGGCTTAACTTTCCTTGGAGTTCCTAGAAAAAATGAGGAAAGTTTTAAAAGGAAAGATCTACAGACCAGTTCCTTTAAACCTTCCTACATGAATTCAGTGTTTTCCTTAAAATAAATCATAATGACCATTCAGGTCTTCTCTTCATGAATAAATTTCACCTATAATTCAGGTCTTCTCTTCATGAATAAATTTCACCTATAATTTAGACATTTTCAGTATATCCCATGCATTAGATTAAACATTTTACTAGCTGACATGCAAACTCGATGAACTCAAATTATATAGACAAATTATGCAGAGGTCAGACAAGGCCAAAAGAAGTGCAAAACCAAGAAAGAGAATATGTCTTCATTTGCATATGAGCAAACAAGAATTCAGCTTTTGCTGCAACTTCAGCTGCAAATGATTCCAGCCTGTGGCAAGTACATCCATAAGTGGATAGGAGGTATTTGGAGCTGTTTCAAGTTTAACATTTTCCATAAAGGCACTGTTGAACTCATCCTCTAGCATACTGTCCTGCTACTGTGCTTAACATTGGTCAAGAATATAAAAAGAAATCAGAAACTTAAGTGCAAATCCAGAGACTAGGTGCTGGTAGAATTTTAGGTCAGTATTACTAGGCATGTTTTTCTTTCTTTTTTGAAGCTCAATTAGTTCACTACTGAGCATTGTTCCCATCCAAGTAAAGACAGAATGTGTTCTGGGAATTTAGCCCATGTCATCATAGAAGAGTGAACTACAGGGACGGGGGCGAGAGACAAAGTATCTCCTGAGCTGGTCAAGGCTTTCTGTTCTGGCTGTCTCCAGAGTTGATTGCTTTGGGAAACAATACAGTAATAGAGAACATGCTTCTTCACCTAGAGGAGAGATCCTGCTGTCCTTCTGGTTGGGAATGTTGTGGTTTCTGATCTTGCTGTGTTAAACATGGAAGAGACCATGTGGGTGAATGAACATAAAGGAAACAAGATCTGGTGACCAAATGGAGGGACACTGTCATCTTTCAAGTGTAACCATGTTCACTCTAGCTTCACACACTGATTGCACACCTAACCCCTTTTCTGCTGTTCATCCACTTCCTGTGTCAACATGTCAGAAGGATGCAGCTCCATGACAAACAGTTCTAAGATCCCAGCACCCAGGTCATTAAAGGCCTTGCCAACTGTCTGCTTTACCTTGCTCTTTGCCTTGTCCTCTGCTGTAACCATTTCAGGCTGCAGTTCTAAAAGGTGGTGTAGTTCAGCCATTGTCTTGGTGTGCTGGCTACAGGCATCTTCTGTCCTTCAAGCCATTCTCTTGTCCTGATAGGAAGAAACAGCGAGCCTAAACAGACTTTTCTATTCATTCTGTGGAGGGTGAGGCACTGGCTGAAAGAATGGAAACATTCAAGTCCACAGATCGGTAAGAGGGACATGGTGTGACTTTCAGCAGAAATGACCCTTGCTGGGACCCAGTTCTGTCTCTTCCGAAAGCCCATGAGCTCCAGCACCAGCCCTGCTCCTCACAGCTCCACCCAGGCTGCTTTGCATTGCTCTTTGTCTTCTTTGCAGAGTTTGTCTTTGGACCTGGAAGCCAGAGCGACTGTCCTGTCTCTACACTGATGGTATGTTTGCACTTATGTTCTTGGGAGTTTTCCTTAAAACTCTCTCCTGTTGGCCTTAGATACATTCTCAATCTGCCTCTTTTCTAAATGCTGGGCATCTGTGAGTATTTTCATTAAATTGGTTTCATTTCTTTGCTCAATATTTGTTCAGGTGACAGAGGGTAGAGTGAGCCCTACCCACTGGAACACCCCATATCTTTTTCAGCCATCCTAGACATTTTTGACATTTCTTTATGCTGTCTTTGGAAATTATTATTGTGTTTCTATCTCTTGCTTACTTTTTAGCTATTGAAGAACAATTCTGTCATGTTGCTTAGCCCCATCCTTCCCAAGCAGCCCATCCTCCTCCATCTCCCTGGGCGCCTGCAGTTATAGTCATGGAGCAGGTGCTGGTGGGTGGTGAGGCAGGAGGGTAACATCTGAAGGTCTCTGGTGCTGATGGAGGAGTGGTCCCTACTGGGCCAGGGAGAGGCAGAGAGGGGGGAGGATTCTTCTGTGTGGCTGAGCTCCTATACCTCAGTGGCTGCTTCATGGGACCACAGGAAGATTTCCATTGATCCTAGGATTCATGGATAAAATAGTCCTAAGTTGGCTTACTATATACATTAGTACTGCATCAATTATACTTGAAACCATTTTTGAAGTCTTTAACTATCACAGTAGTAAGCAAGAGCTAAATGCAAATTAATTGTTGAATCGGTGCAAAACCTAAATTTTTGGATTGGAAAGAAAAGAGGATTTGAGTTCAAATAAATGTGTGTTTCTATGTGTGTGTGTGTGTGTGTGTGTGTGTGTGTGTGTGTGTGTGTGTGTTTACCTGGCCTTGTAAAAGGTAAAATTTAGGTATGTACTGTTCTCTGTCCCAAGCATTCTAAGAATAAATGTTCATGTGAGAGTAGGATAACCCTGATACTTTGTATAAAAAGCATTGGAAAATATATGCAGAAGTTAATATATAGGACCTAGTTTTGAAGTGTTTAAAAACCTCAGAGACTAGGAAGTTCATCAAGTTAGATTCTTATTGCCTGCTATACGTGTTAGAATTTTGTAATGTTACTTTCCAGAAACCAAGAATCTTGACTAGATTATGTAGATAAGGAATAAAGAACAAAACATATATTTTTGTTTGCATGCTAACACAGGAGATTTCAGCATTTCCTTCAGCATCAACTGCAAAAGGCTGTCGATACACGCAGTATTAGGATAATGCGTAGCCATGTTATCTCAGAAATCAGAAGATTTTCATGAAGGAAGCTATGAACCCAGCCATGAGCAAATTGTGGTGTTTGCTGGTTTGACATGATACGTGGGTGTTTTAAAGGGAGTATGTTATGAAATTTCAAGAAGGAGAGATACATAGCATTAGATCTCTGCATTAACAAATCTTCAGCAGTGATATTGGACATTGGGGTTTTTCTTCCAGGCAATGGGCGCTGCTGTACGGAGCATATTTACAATCGTTTTAAGTGTGGAATTCTTAACTGGAAATTTAGGGAATGGATTCATCACTCTGGTGAACTGCATGGACTGGGTCAGGAGAAGGAAGATCTCCCCCGTTGATCAAATGCTCACAGCTCTGGCGATCTCCAGAATTGCTCTGCTCTGGTTATTATACCTAGAGTGGTGGGAGTCTCTGCTTTACCCAGCTTTATGGATGACTTTAAACTCCATAACAATGATTTACTTTGCCTGGACAGTGACCAGTCACTTCAACATCTGGCTGGCTACAAGCCTCAGCATCTTTTATTTTCTCAAGATTGCCAATTTCTCAAACTCTATTTTTCTTTACCTTAAGTGGAGAGCTAGAAAGGTGGTTTCCAGGACACTGCTGCTGTCGCTGGTCCTCTTGCTTGTAAATATTGTACTTATAAATGCACACATTGATGTCTGGATGGATGAATCTAAAGGAAACATGTCTGACCATTCCAGTTTGAGTAACCCTACACAAAATTTGAAGTATCTTGCATTCACCCACACTATGTTCACCTTTATACCCTTCAGCATGTCCCTGACCACTTTTCTCCTGCTCATCTTCTCCCTGTGGAGGCATCTGAAGACCATGCAGCGCAGTGTCTCAGGATCCAGAGACGCCTGCACTGTGGCCCACGTGAAGGCCTTGCAGGCTGTGGTCACCTTCCTCCTGCTGTACACCATCTACTTTCTATCTCTTCTTGTAGGATTTTGGAGCTCTGATTTCCTCTACACAAATCCAATCATGTCCTTGGTCCGGGCTACTGCACTAGTTTTTCCTTCGGTCCACTCATATGTCCTGATTCTGGGGGACAGTAAGCTGAGACGGGCCTCTGTTTCGTTGCTGTGGTGCCTGAGGGGCAGGTTCACGGATGCAGGACCACCAGGTCCATAGACCATTTTCAGATCATTTTGCAGATTCTAGAAAAAAATCTGTTCACACAAGATTCCTCTATGAATAAATGGTACTTTGTAAAAAATTCTTCTGTTACATTTAATTTTGTGAATTTTACAAAATTATATTTGGAATAAAGACTAATTATATTGCAACCACAGCAGTAGATGTACATAAATGTTTATTAGTATTCTTATACATGGAAGGTTATCAATGCAGACAACTTAAATATAATAACATTTTATAGCAACAAATAATATGAATTGTGTGTCAATCATTTACTCATAAAATGAGAAACTGGTGCTCCAAGGGAGGAGCTAGGCTGCGTGGAGGGGCACCTGTGGACCAGGGAAGGGCAGGCCCTTTGCTTCCTGCCCCTGCCCTGGGAATGTCTCATCTCGGTGACACTGGTGTGGGACAGCATGCTCACCAGCATCTAATTTGGGTGCAAGGAAACTGCAGAGGGCAGGGAGTCAAATTCCACTGGGTGTGGGGGACAGTGTGGACAATCACCACTGATACAGAGGGAGAAACTGAGGATCACAAAGGGTATCCTCTATAGAGGGTGGGTGACTCACCCTCTGATAAACCAAAGGATGGGTACTGGGATATGAACAAGGCTGCAGCAATTCCAAAGGTGGTGGTGCACGCTTGTAATCCCAGTACTTGGGAGGCGGAGACCGGAGGATCCGGGTTTGCGGCCAGCCTCAGCTATTTAGTGAGGCCTTCCGCAACTTCGTGAGACCCGGTTTCAAAATAAAGTATAAAAAATAGGGCCGGGGGTGTAGCTCAGAGGTAAAATGCCCCTGGGTTCAATCCCCAGTACTGCAAAAAAAAAAAAAGCTGCCTCTTCTGTCTCCATTCTGTGGATCAGGCTGGACCACAGCTCAGGAGCCCAGCTTCCTAGGCCCAATTTCCAGTTCCTCTGAGGACCCACGGTGTGTCCTGAGATGTCTCACCCCCACCCAGAATGCAGTCTTCACATCATGTAAAGAGACCCCTGGAATAGACCAGGGGCTTCTAGACTGTGTTCCTTGGAGTCCCAGAGACCCAAAGTCCCCCAAGGCTGGCAAGGGCAGATGTGAATCACCCTTCCGCCCAAACCCACACAAGCATGCTCACTGGCTCGACTTCCAAACAGTCCCAGCTGCTGCAGGGAGAAGGGGATGTGTGTCCATTCAATAGGAATATGTTATGATCCTTTGATGCACCATCCCCAGGACATGCGAAGCTTACAGTCCAAAGCAGCATAGTCCCGAGTGGATGCCTGCACGTGGAGAACCGGAGAAACCAGCTGGTCGATGGGTCCAAGAGCTGGAATCTCAGAATTGGAGCAATGGATAAATGCAGTCCCAGTCCAAGATGGAAAGGCCAGGACACTCTCCAGATGAAAGGTGGTTAAAGTCCAGTTCTTGGAGCTAAAGGCTGGTATCCCAGGCGGGAGCAGACGTGCTTTTCTCAGAAAGAACCACACATGATTCACGCTGCTTCTTCCGTTTTTTTTTTATCCAGGTCCTACACCTTCCAGAACCATGCTGCCCACACTGAGGGCAGGACTTCCTCTTCAATCTGCCATTACATAAACCAATCACATCTCATCAACACATCCAAAGTCACATAATCTTAGGTGTTTCATGAGCCAATCAAGATAACAAGTCAGATCAACCATCACAGACATCTACTATTTATTTGTAGACAGATGGATGATAGATAGTGCTATGACTTGTATATAGAGTGTCCCCTGGAAGAGCCCATGCATTCATGTGAAAATGTCCACAGGTGACATCATTGAATTATGAGAATTCTAATCTCATCAGTAGATAAACCCATTAGTGAATTAATGGATTTATTGGGTAGGCAGGTGGGCAGGTAGTCTGTGACTAGAGGAAATGGGTCACTGGGGCTGTGGTCTAAGGGATGCACATGTGTCCATGGACCCCCTTCTCTCAGGCCTCCATGATCTGAGAGCCAAGACCCTCCACTTGCACTCTCTCTGCTTCCCGCCACTATGCCCTGAGCCCCACAGATGTGACATGGACTGAACCTGTGAAATCTCCAAAACTGTGAACAAATAAATCCTCCTTCCTCTAAATTGTGGTCATCAGGTATTTTGGGTCACAGCAATGAGAATACTGACCGAAACAGATAGATAAATAGAATCTAACATATATCTAATAGCCTGATAGAAAACTGCTACATAGATTGATAAATGACTAATGAATGACAATATATAATATATCTAATATATGCTGATAGATGATAGAATCTAATATATACTGATACATAAATACATATCACCTTAGAATCTAATATATAATAGATAATACACTGATAATGGGTTGATGACAAATAGAATCTAACATGCATCTAGTATTTATTTATAGACAGGTGATAGATAAATAGAATCTAATATATATCTAATAGCTAGAAGAAAGTGATGCATAGATTGATAAATGATAGATTGATGATAGAATCTAATATACATACTGATAGATGATAGATAATCAAATATATATTCATACATAGATATGTATCACCTGATACAACTAATATAGGCTCAGATGGACAGATTAGAATGGAGGAGAAAAAAGAAACTTCCCCATAGAAGAAGAGGGTAGGGGGAAGGAGGAGGGAAAGGAGAAGTTCTGGGAATGAAATTGACCAAATTATATTCTGTGCATGTGCGCATGTGTAACAACAAATCTCACTATCATGAATAATTATACTGAGCAAAACAAGTAAGAAGGGATAAAAAAGAAGACACTTGCCATTTGTAACTCTAAAGAGTCCCTGCCAGAAACTGTCCCTGTCATCCCAGTGATCTCAGACTTCCAGCCGCTGGAACTGTAAGGAAACAATCTGTGTCTATTAAATAAATACAGAAAATGAAAAAATAAAATAAAATAAAATGAGAATCCTACAAGATTTATGTATGTATGCGTGTGAGACATAGTTACTAAAATTAAAACTGTATAACTATACTCACAAAATCAATTCCATAACCTAGAAAAAGTGCCTAAAGTATCAGATAAGAATTGAAAAATAAAACATAGACTATTTGACATCTGTACTCTAAATACATTATTTCCATTTCAAATGTAAGACTTATTTTAGAATTTTTTTAATTTCTTATAATCATGAGCCTGATTTGTTACAATTTCATATTTATATTATAAGTCAGATTCGTGAATTCCTGGAACACATTTATCATTATCAGGAATACATAATTACATTGGAAATACATGGGGGAGTACAATTGTTTTATACAATGTTTAATAGTTTTCAGATATGGACCACAATATATTTCAGTTTTAATACAGAGGACCACAAAGTGTAACTGATAATGGTTTTCTAATTGTATAAAACTCTGAGATATTGGTGTTTTTGTTAAGTGTTATTCATCATGTACCTCCATGTGGTCTGTCTCCTATGGAACTCTGACCATTGAGAGATGTTGAAATATTATTTTTAACTGACGCAATATATGAAGAAGGAAACGATAATAACCCAATAAAATGTGTGTACTAAACCAAAAAAACTGAATATTAAGTTTAATTGTGAAGTATAGAATCTTTTACACTAATGCCAGCATTAAGAAGAGCTTTATATTAGAGTTATAAACCAGTGCAATTTGGAAATATAAAAGAAAACTTATGAAAATTATAAAATATTTATTTTTCTTGCTGACTATATGTTTACCTAATGATAATCAAAGCAATCCACCAGGAAATAAGTAGTAAGTTTATTACAGGAATGCATAAGTTCAACAACATTGTCAAATCTGTTAAGTTCCATCTACCAATTTAGACTTCCCTGCATGGTCTGTGTATTAGGTTTTAAAATTTTACTAGCTGATATGGAAACCTGATGAACGCAAATTAAGCAGACTTCAGACAAGGCAAACTGCAAAACCATGAAAGCGAATATGTCTTCATTTGCATGCCAGCAAAGGAGAATTCAACTTTCACTGTGACGCCAGTCAAGAACCACTGTAGACTGTGGAAGGAGATAAAGTACATGGGTTGAGATAATTTTGAGCAGTGTTTTCCATAAATATAGCCTCAAACTCTTCCTTTAGCATACTTTGCACCATTTCTTCTTAACAGTGGTCACAGAATGTAAAAGAAAACAAGGACTTTAATGTACCTGCAGAAACCAGGTAATGGTAGAGCCTTAGGTCAGGAGATTATAAATCACAGCCAGGATAGTAGGCATGGCTCCCCATCCCCCAGACTTAATGAGTTTATTATAAAGCATCAGTAGTGGCAGAATTGTTGGACATTTAGCTCACATATTCGTAGCACTGGTAAACAGCATCAACTAAGGAAAGACAAATACACCCCAAGCCCATGGCATTCTCTCTTCTCTGGCCATCTCCAGCATTGGTTTGTTTGGGAAAGTTAATTTGCTGATACAAAACTGTGATCATCCAGGTTCATACAGAGGACAAGTGAGTTATTGTTCTGGCCTGGGCAGTAACCCACCATCGTAGCACCTGGATTTCTACTCGCCTCTCAGCACTGTTTATTTGCTCAAGAGAGACAACCTCTCCAACTTGATATTTCTTCACCTAAAGAGGAGAGAGAAGAGTGTCATTCTGGGAATATTGTTGGGGATAATGGTGGATTTGTTTTTTCATCTCGTGATGGTAAACATGGAAGAGACCAAGCAGGTGAATGAATATGGAGGAAATAGGGCTGGAAGCCCAAACTGAGGCACGTCACAGCATTTCAAATATGGCTGTTTTTACTCTAATAAACTCCATACACTTTATTACATCCATGCTCTGCTTTCTGCAGCTCATCTACTCCTGTGTAGACATCTCAGCAGATGGAGACCCATGGCAAAGGATCCCAGGATCCCAGCCCTGAGGTCTACATGAAGGCTCTGCAGACTGGTCTCCTTTCTCTTGTTGCTTGCCGTGCACTCTCTGTGTGAAAGAACATCAGGCCAGAGTTCTCATGTGCTGCTGAATGCACCCACCCTCTTGCTTTGCCAGGCTGCAGGCCTTCTTCATCCTTCAGTTCATTCAACTTTCCTGATTTGGGGAAACAAAGAGCTAAAACAGGCCTCTCTTCCTGTTCTGTGGCAGGGGAGGTGCTGGACACAAGAACGGAAACCTTCATCAATTAGTAACAAGGTCATAGTGTGACCTGTAGCAGAAATGAAACTGATGGAGACTGTATCATTGTGTGATGTTACCACCCTTTTCCAGAGTGTATGCACTTGTGTAATTTGTCAAGGTATCGAATATTTGTTACCTAAACTCATCTTTACCTCCTGGAAATAACCAAGCCAGTGGGACCTTCTTCCTCTACACTGATGGTAAGTTTGTGTCTCTATCCTTAGAAGTTTTCCATAAATGTTTTCCCATGCTGTGTTACTATCCCTCTCCATGTGTCTCCCCTGCATGTTGGGCACTGTGAGCTTCTTCATGATGTGTTAGAGCCACTCTGTTTGTTCAGTGTTATTTCAGGGGCCTGAGGATGCGTCAGCCCAGCACACTGAGTACCCCTGTCTCACTACGCTATCTCAGAGGTATATGATGCATGCTTTCCTGCTGTCTGGGTAGTTTTTTCTGAATTTGTATCTCTGGTCCCTTGCTTACTCCTTAGATATTAAAGAGGACCAAATTCATCATGCTGCTCATTCCCCCTTTGACGAAGCAGTGCACCATCCTTCATCCACCTGGCTGCCTGAGCTGATGCTGGTGAGAGGTGCGGGCAGGTGCATTAACATCTGACGGTGTCTGGTGCTGATGGAGGGATGGTCCCTACTGGGTCAGGGGGAAGATGAGAGTGAGGATTCTTGCCTGTGGGTGAAGTCATTCACCTAGAGACTGCTTCATGGAACAATGGATTCCCACCTGTTTCCCATCCACAGATGAAATCGCTCCAGTTTACTGAACACTTATACTTAATATTCTATGACAGATACTTGGAAATATCTTTTATATAATGTCTTAACAACTATCACAGGTCTAGCATAAGATATATGTATAACTAGTGTTGACAAAGTGAATAAACAGAATTATTGATGTAAGCAAGGCGTGGTGGCGCACGTTTGTAATCCCAGTACTTGGGAAGCTGAGACAGGAGGATCGCAGGTCTGCAGCCAGCCTCAGCTACTTAGGCCCTCCACAACTTAGTGAGAACGTGTTCCAAAATAAAGAATAAAAAATAGGGCTGGGGGTGTAGCTCAGAGGTAAAATGCCCCGGGTTCAATCCCCAGTAATGCAAAAAAAAAATTATTGATGTAAGAAAAAAAGGAAATTTGGATCCAAATAAATAAGTGTTATTGGGTGAGCATGTGTGTGTATTTGTGTGCCTATACATGACTTTGTAAAAAGTAAATGATAAATATTATTCTCACAACTGATCTCTGAAGAAATAATGCAAGATTACTAGAAAACTCAACATTTGTAGGAAGAGCTTAGACAGTATATGTGTAGGTCTCTGTTCAGACCCAATGCAACAGTGTTTAAAGACCTCAGTACTTACGAAATGCCATATACCAGCTTTGATTATTGCTGCCTATTTTACACGTTAGTGTTCTGTGATGATATCTGCCCAGAACTAAAGAATCCGATTAAACTGTATAGATTAGGGAAAACTGCAGAAACAATGCAAATAAATGTGTGAAATATGTCTTTATTTGCATGTTAGCAAATGAGGATTCAACATGTTATGCATCTCCAACTATTAAAGCCTCCAGGCTTCTGTGTGTATGGTGAACACTGTCGGATGAAGCTCCGCTGAACTGCTTGGAAAAATATAAGATGTTCATGAAGAAATCTATGAACACGGTCATCAGTAAACCTTGATGTTTGCTGGTTTGACATTATATATATGAGTTTTTAACATGGGCAATATTACTGACTTTTGAAGAATCAGACATACATAGCATCTTAGATGAATGCATTACCTCGGATTTAGACAATGAGTGATATCACACAGAGCACATTTACAGTCATTTTAAGTGTGGAATTCATAATCGGGAATTTAGGGAATGGATTCATCGCTCTGGTGAACTGTGTGGACTGGGTCAAGAGAAGAAAGATCTCTCCTGTTGATCGGATCCTCACTGCTCTGGCGATCTCCAGAATTGGCATGCTCTGGTTAGTATTGCTAACTTGGTGGATGTCTATGTTTTACCCAGATTTATTGATGAGTAGAGACATGCTAAGGATTATTTATATTCCCTTGAAAGTAAGCAGTCATCTTAGCAGCTGGCTGTCCACGTGCCTCATCATCTTTTACTTTCTCAAGATTGCCAATTTTTCTAATTCTGTTTTTCTCTACCTAAAGTGGAGAGTGAAAAAGGTAGTTTCACTTACACTGATGATGTCTCTGACTCTTCTGTTTTTAAATATAGTACTGATGTACACACATAGTGACATTTGGATGGACGGATCTAAAGGAAATGTGTCTAACAGTTCCAGTTTATGGAAGGTTGCAGAATTTTCCAAACATTTTTTATTCAACAGCACTATGTTCACATTTGTCCCCTTCACCGTGTCCCTGATAGCTTTTCTCCTGCTCATCTTCTCCCTGTGGAGGCATCTGAAGACCATGCAGCACAGTGCCCCAGGATGCAGAGACGCCAGCACCACGGCCCACGTGAAGGCCTTGCAGACTGTGGTCGCCTTCCTCCTGCTCTATGCCATCTTCTTTCTGTGGGTTCTTGTAAAATTGTGGACCTATAACTTAGTGGAGAAAAGTCCAATCCTTTTGTTTATCTGGACCAGTGGAATAACTTTTTCTTCAGCCCACTCCTGTGTCCTGATTCTGGGGGACAGTAAGCTGAGACAGGCCTCCCTTTTGGTGCTGTTGTGGCTGAAGGGCAGGTCCAAAGATGCAGGGCCATGGGGTCCATAGATATCTCAAACCATCTTGCAGATTCTAGATGCAAATCAGCTCACACAAAATTCCTCTGTTATAAATTTGTACTTCATGAGATTCTTCTGCTATTTTCAACTTTGTGAATTTTATAAAATTGCTTTTTCAAAAAGTACCACCCAGCCAGGCATGGTGGTGCATGCTTGTAATCCCAGTACTTGGGAGGCTGAGATGGGGGAATCCAGGTTCGTGGCCAGCCTCAGCTACTTAGTGAGGCCCTATGCAACTTAGACCCTGTTTCAAAATAAGGAATAAAAAATAGGGCTGGGGATGTAGCTCGGGGGTAGAATGCCCCTGGTTTCAATCCCCAGTACTACAAAAAAAAGTACCACCCAAACACATTATAAGCTCAGCAGTACATATGAAACTTTATATATTAATATAAGTACATATATACATAGAAGACTATAAATGCTTACCACATAAATGTAAGAAATCTTTATAGTAGCAAATAAGATGATTTGTATACAATTAGCCTTTTTAGAACTTAAAATGAGACTGCTATGATATTTAAGATGTATATGTGTGTTTATGTAAGTTAGGCATAATCACTAAAAAGATAACTTTATGATTTTTATACCTGTATATAAAAGTAACTTTTAATGTACAAATTGTGCTTAAAATAGCAGATCGGAAATGAAGAGTTAAATATAGATTGCTGGAAGTAAATACACTAAATTTATCCTCTACTATGTAAAACCCAATTTAAGAATTAAATAATAAATTCCTCAAAATTTTTGGACTGGCTTACTCAGAAGAATTTTGTCCTTCATCTTGTTATTTTAGGTACCCTTCTTTTCTATTCCCAGTAGAGGCTCAACCTCCCTTTCTGCCTGAAGGGTTCTTGCTCTCCTACCATCCTGGCTCCCTGGTGGTGTGTACCCACCAGAGGCTCAAATTGCTTTCTCTGTCTCTGACCCAGCTACTCATGGGGAACTGGAGCTGAGGATTGGGAGTCCAGTGGCACTCTCTTGGAATCTTGATATGCCTCTCAGTCACACACACACACACACACACACACACACACACACACACACAACCTCCAAAATATCCTGACCACCAAGGTGTTACTTCTCTCCAAAGTTTTCATGCCTTGGTCCATGCACAGAGTTGCCTGGTCACTGTGGTGCTTGACAGAGTCCTTCCTGCACTACTATTAACATGTATCATTGTTTTAATTGGTGAGAGGAAATGGAATGCATAATGATCTTCAAAATTAACACTACCAATTTGGTACTTTTTTTAAGGTACTGGGGATTAAACTCAGGGACATTCTACCTCTGAGCTACACCCCCAGCCCTATTTTATTTTCCATTTTAAAACAGGGTCTCACTAAGTTGCAGAGGACCTCACTAAATCATGATGTTTATACTAATTTATTCAGCTTCATATTATGTAGGCTGAATTCTGTACTAGCATACCAACTAAATAAGAGCTGGTGGAACAATACTATTATCAAGTGAAATACTTACTAGAGTTAACCCCCAGGGACCCACTTTCTCTAGCCACACCCCACCTGCCTAGGTTGCCACCCAGATAAATCCATTGTAATGAATTTGTAATGTAACTCCGATGACATTATGAATTTCATGACTCCATTACATTAACTCCAACACCAATTTATGAGCTCTTCATGGGGAATTCTATATCTAACTATAACATTCCACTCTGGGCCCCTGAAGAGCTCATACCTATTTCAGAATGCCAAATGCATTTAGTCCATCTCCAAGAGTTCCCAAAGTCTTAGCAGTTACAGCATTGCCCAAAAGTTCAAAGTTCAAAGTTTCCTCTGAGACTCAAGGTGAATTCTTGTGAGCTCTTGTAATCGGGGAGGGAGCCAAGGGAAAGCCCACCAAGTGTTGTGTGCATGTATGTCACTGTCACTATGAACTACATTATGATGGGAGACTATAATGCACCAAAAAGCATCTGGGGGTCCTGGTATTATGATGCAATCTCCAGGGGTCCTGGGCAGCCCTGCCCTTGTGGCCTGGATGATTGCAATGGGAAGCATACTGGCTCTTCCAGCCTGGCACCATGGCTCACTGTTTGCAGCCTTTCCTTGTGGTCATTCCATGTTTCTGGCATTTCTAAATTATGGGGCTTTTTTCTTGCAACCTTGACTTCACCATCACAGCTTCAAAAATTGCCCCATTTGAGCCTGCTTGCAGGGAGTCCAAACCTGCAACATATTGCCTTGCTTCTCATGACTTACTTTGAAATCTGAGGGGAAGACTCCAGGACCCCTTTTCCCCAGCAAAGCCAGCATTACATGAGCGCCAACATTGACCGCCAGCAGAAAAGGTAGATATGCTCTCTTTAATCACTGCTGCTGGTCCTGTATCCATCTTGACCATGGCTTGTTTAGTCCCCATCATGGGCCATTCTGGGCCTGCTTCCATCAAGACCACAAAGAGGAATCTGAGTGCCTTTCCTTGAAATCACTGCCCTTAAGGTGGGCATGGTGGTGCACGCCTGTAATCCATGTAAGTACTTGGGAGGCTGAGACAGAAGGATCGCAGGTTTGAGGACAGCCTCAGCAAGTACTGAGACTTTCATCAACCAGCAAGACCCTGTTTCCAAAGAGAAAATAAAATTGGGCTGGGGTGTAATTCAAAGGTAGAATGCCTATGGGTTCAATCCACAGTGCCACAAAAAAAAAAAAATCGCCCTTTTTCCCTGGTTCCTACTTGGGCTTGAACTGCCTGAACCACATTCATTTCTTTGTTCCAAATCAAAGCATTTGACCCCCCTTCAGCAATCTTACTTTCTTTCATGACACCATCTGTCCAGGTCCCAGCTTTACCCATGCCTTTCTGGCCAAACTGCAAGTGTATAAAGTCTCTCTGCTTTGCTTTCCATTCCTGAAAGTCAGAGTACAAATGGCTGAATGCAGATATCAATATGCACAACGCAGTTTGGATATTTAGCTGTTTTGAGATTTCCCTGCCAGTTTAATCAGTCCATCATGTTTAAATTCAGTCTCAAGCTAGGCATGGTGGTACATGCTTGTAATCCCAGTACTTGGGAGACTGGAGGACCCAGGTTCATGGCCAGCCTCGGCTACTTAGTGAGGCCCTCTGCAACTTAGTGAGACCCTGTTTGAAAGTAAAGAATAAAAAATAGGGATGGGGTGTAGCTCGGAGATACAATGCCCCTGGGTCCAATCCCCAGTACTGCAAAAAAATAAAATTAAAGCCGGGTGGCGGCACACCCGGTGGCACACGCTTGTAATCCCAGTACTTTGGGAGGCGGAGACCGGAGGATCTGGGTTCATGGCCTGCGACGGACCAGCCCAGCCGGAGAGCATTGAGACCGACGGGACAGGGGTCTCGGGAAGGTGGGCAAGGAGTCGGCGATGAGTGACAAACAGACACAACTCAAGGAGGTTGCATCTGAGTGTATTTTGCAAAGTTTTAGGCAAGGATGTTATACACAATGATTA
>PVJS01016656.1:0-37207 GCA_004027185.1 Glis glis | reverse complement strand
AGTAGTGGTATAGCTGGATCATATGGTAGATCCATTCCCAGTTTTCTGAGGATTCTCCACACTGATCTCCACAGTGGTTGAACTAGTTTGCAATCCCACCAACAGTGTAGAAGAGTCCCAATTTCCCCACATCCTCGCCAACATTTGTTGTTGTTAGACTTCTTAATGGGTTTTTTTTTTTTTTGGTGCTGAGGATGGAACCAGGGTTCTCCCAGATGCTAGACACATAGTGGCACACACTCTGCCACTGAGCCATGCCCCAGCCTGAAGGTGTGGCCTCCAAAGATGTCCGCCGACAACGTAGGAAATGTTCTATGTTGAGTGGGAAAGTGGAGAGTGTGCTGGAATCCCCTGTAATTGTTCCGGGTGAGTGGCGCGGCAGGGAGACAGCCTCCTGCCCCGGGCACTAACTCCTGCCACTGGGTAGAGGAATTCGGGAAGTCGGAGTGACTTCCTAGAGCCAAAGCATGAAAGTCAACATGTACTGGGTGAGAAGAGAGAGATTCTGTGCCAGATTAAGAGGCATTAAATAAATAAGGAAGAAAATGTCAATCAGGGAGGTAGAATTTAGGGAAAAATCAGTCGCAGAGAAAATGATGGCCATGCTTAGCAGGCCCAGTTCAGGGCAGAGGATCTAAAGTTATGGAGTTTCAGACTGGAGCCTGATGCCACGTGGGATTCAGTCTCCCTCCTCTTGCTATGACTGGGGGCTCCCAGGCTATTTTCTGACTACTGACTGACTTTCCACATAGGCTAGTGTGCAGGGACAAAAAGGCTGGCTGTGCCCTCTGGGCATCTGTGGTGACAGCAGTGCCCCTCCTGAGTCTGGCACTCTGTGTCTCAGGGTGTGGCCCACCTAGGCTGCCCTGGAAGCTCCAGGAGCTTGATGTGCTCAGAGTCCAGCATTAGAAATTGCAAAGCTGAATCGGACTCTGAATTTGACCTCACCAAGTGTTCTGGGAAACAGCCCACTTGAACAGCCCACTGTTTCCCAGAAGTTGGAACAATAGCCCTCTTGTGAGCACCTGTAATGGGTATGTCATTTGATTCTTAGACATGGCTTCATTAATTCCTGACTTCTTCAAGGGGCAGAATTTGACCCACTTCTGTATCATTACAACGCCCACATGTAGAAGCTCCACCAACCAGGAGCCCATCCCTGCCCGCCCTGGACCTGCCAGCCACTCCTCCTCATGTTTAGGGCGTAGTCACTGTTGCCTCCAGCTTCCCACCAAATCCACAGGACCAGCTCCGTCCTCAGTGGTCTTCTGCCCCCACTCAGGCAGAGTTCCTCTGAAGTGCAGTCGTCTCTCCAATCTCCTCTGCTCTGCACCGCAGACCTCATGCCCTGTGTCAATCCCTGCATCCTTGTACTAGCAGTCCCTCCCACCTGTCATGCCCCCTTGGCTGGTAACTGCGGTAAGATGGTCTAGGACAGTGTCTCTCCCCTGGGCTGCGCGGTCCACAGGGGCCAGTCTCTCCTTCCGGGTCCAACCCAGTGATTGGCAGCCTGAGGTATGCTGCTTGGCTGCCCTCGCTGGGCTGCACCTTGGCGCTTCCGAGCCTCTGCTCAGCTGGGAGGGGACTGGTCAGCGCCCTCCACAGAACCCTGCACATGACTTCCACCAGTGTTTGTCCCTTGACTGAATAAATTAGCCATGCCATCTGAGTAAACCATGAACCTTCTGAAGATAATTAAACAGAGACAGAAGCCCTGGGAAGACGCGGTTGAGGTCCTCACACACTGACATATACCCTATTAGGACAGGGATCACATGTTACCCTGAACTTGCAGGAGGTGTAGACAGAGGTCTCCTGGCAGTAGAGGTGGGCACCAATTTGGGGTAGGGGTTTGGGTTAGTTTCAGCCACATTCCTTAGTCCATGACAAGTGCAGGGAACTTGGTATCCGGATTACAATGAACACTACTCCTAGTAATATTTCTACATTGACATTGAAGTCTGTTTAGCACTTTGTGGTAAGTTAAGGCTACGGATATATATTATCTCATTTGAACCTGTTATACATTGAGGTCATTGTTATTGAGCTTTGCCATTTACATATGGGAAACAGAAGCTCCAAAAAGTTAAATCTCTGATCACAGACACATGGTACAAGTTGGATCCAAAACCAGGTCCCTTGGCTCTAAGTCTTCCCCCTCCACATTCCCCGCGGCTCTAGGTTTACACGATATGGCTACAAAAACAAACTCTGGAGTCGTCATCACAGGTGACGAAAATCATTTAATGTAAAAGTATAAGGAAATCATTTCCTTTTCCTGCTTCAATGTGGACTTTCTCTTTTTTATTTTTTATTTTTATTTTTTGCGGTACTGGGGATTGAACCCAGGGGCGTTCTACCTCCGAGCTACACCCCCAGCCCTATTTTTTATCATTTATTTTGAAAACGGGTCTCACGAAGTTGCAGAGGGCCTCACTAAGTAACTGAGGCTGGCCGCCAACCCGGATCCTCCTGTCTCGGCCTCCCAAGTACAGGGATTACAAGCGTGCGCCACCACACCCGGCCTTAATGTGGACTTTCTTTGTGCATCCCTAAAATGTCCATGAAGAATTTTGCAACCGATATTATTTTCTCAGTGACTGTCACTGTTTTTCTCTGTCAGGCTCTCTGCTGTGGAGAGGGGCCTTTGCTACTTGCTGGTGTCCTGTGAATGACACATGAGCCACCACTCGCTAAGGCAAATGTCAGCTACTCCTAATGTAATCTACACTTACAATTTCCCCAAATTTCTTTTGAAATACTGCCCTATTTGAGTGTCATTTCTCAATTAGTTATGGGAGACAGTTGCCATTTTCAAATGAAGACTTGAAAATAAAAAAGCCCAATTCATATCCAGCCACAGAAAACCATCTAAACTCATCTCCATGAAATGGATGTTAAAATCTGAGAGCATAACTATACTAAACTCTTGAACAAATGAGAAAATAGACAGGGAAGCCTTTTGAAGAATATAGATCTGCAAGTATGCGCATGTTGTAATTATTAAAATTGGTACAATCTAGCCAGGTGTAGTGGCGCACACTTGTAATCCTAGTACTTGGGAGGCTGAGACAGGAGGATCACAGGTTCATAGCCAGCCTTGGCAACTTAGTGAGGCTCTCAGCAACTGAGTGAGACCCTGTTTCCAAATAAGAAATAAAAATGGGCTGGGGGTATAGCTTGGAGGTAGAATGCCTCTGGGTTCAATCCCTAGTACCAAAAAAAAAAAAATTGATACAATCTAACTGGATGCAGTAAAAATCGTTAACTCTGAATAATCAATTGTCCAAGTATATATTGAAATCAATGATAAGTGGTTCTTAAAGCAGAACTTAAAATTTTGGTCAAATTTTCAGGTTGGAGGGATAAAACAGATACAGGGATATAAACCCAAACCAGAAACTTCACTTCACTCTGTACTGCAGATTCAGCAATGCTCATTAATAAGCTGCCGGATATAAGGACTGTTCGAGCATTTTTTACATTTGTTCTTTTAATCAGTTCTCCCCAAAAATCTGTGAGGTAGGTGTTATTTCCCACATTTTACATATGAGAAAGTTAAAGCTTATGTTTTTAGAAATCTTTTTCAGGCTCACATATATAGTAAGTTAAAAAAAGAAACTAGAATTCGAACCCAAGTCATCTAGGTAAAAAATGTCTGTCCACCATGACAGGCCACCTTCCAAACATATTATGCAAATGTAGTCATTGTCTTCTAGTGCTGGTAAATGTCTTCAGAACTCATTGGCCTCGTGCTTTCTACTCACAGGGAGCTACCAGCTGCATCTGTCAGTGCCCTGAGGCGGGGCCCTGGGTTTCCCTGGCCATTCAATGTGTGCAAAACCAACAGAGATTGGTCCTGTCTGCCTCTCTGCATTCTGACTACGAGGCTGCACCTTCTCTTGATCTGGCATTTCTGAATAACTTGTTTTCTTGTTTAGGGTCTAATGATGAAGATTCTGGCCTGCATTCCTTACAAATTAAGGCAGAGAGTTGTAGAACTCATTTAACTATCTCTACTTTTCTTTTATGTACACATAATACTTTCATACAGAAACTAATCTGGCCATATGGAGAGAAAAGCCAACATTCCCTGCTTCCCTCCCAGGAATGAGATAAGGTTTATCCCCAAAGGTGGAGGCCAGAGGATTACTCAAACCACCAAAAGGAAGGATTAGACTTGACCCCCTCTATACAGAGACTTGAATTGTAGAATTGACTCTGAGAAAGGATTTGCAGATTTTTGGATCTATCACACAGTTGCTGGTAGACTCTGGATTAGAATACTTCAATTTCTCATTTGTACTTCAGAGCTCAGATAACTTCACTCCCTGGGAATTGGTGTTCCATCTGCTGGAAGAGCAGACAGGACTGCACAAACAGAGTTTTTGTGGTTGTTACTACATTGTTATCAAACTACTTTATCTTTAATCTTCAAAGTATAAGAAGCATAGAGCATCTTTTCTTTTATGAAGTTAAATAATATTGTCAAAGGGTAGGAGATCACCTATACTTGTCAATGGAGGAATATTTAACATTAACTCCAGCTAAGATACTTGCTTGGCTCTAAAGGGGTACAAATCATAATCTTCAAGGGTTAAAAAGAATAGCAAAAATAATTCCCATTTAGTGGGTATGTATCTGCTGTGTTCTGGACACTGTACCAACACCTTGGTAAACACTTATCTTCACAATATGGTTAATAGGCAGATAGTGCCCTATTTTGCAGATAAAAAGCTGAGACTTGGAGTTAACAGTTCAATTGTTCAAGGTCACAAAGTCAGTTAAGGATGGGGTGAAGGCTGGAACTCTGGTCTAAGGTCTTCCAGGTCTGCCCAGCACAACGCCCTGCCTTCCAACTTAGGTCAGGAGACTGACATTTACAAGGAGGATCTATGATGAAATAGAATAGATTTTAAATGACCGTAGCTCCCATGGTTTCTTTAATGCATAAATTATTTATATAATAAATAATTATACTGATTATAAAAATGCCGTCAATCTCCTTTGAATCTACTGTAGGAACTCCAGGACACTTTGTTGCATGTGTTAAAATACTGAGAAATGAACCCAGGGGTGCTCTTCCACTGAGCTATATCCTGGCTCCCAGTATTTTTTTATTTGGAGACAGAGTCTTGCTAAGTTGCCCGAGCTGGCCTCAAACTTGCCATCGTGCCTCAGCCTCCTGAGTCAATGGGATTATAGATGTGTGCCCCGTGTCCAGCAGGTTGCTTTGCTGTCAGTAATCTCAAGGAGGGAAAACCTTTGCTCTTTTATCTTTAAACATAAAACACACTTTTTGTATGGGTCTGATTTTTGGAAATAATAATAAATTATTAATGTTTCAATGAATAAGTTGAATAATTAAGCTGGGTAATAAAATTTAAAAGAAAGAAAATAAAGTATGAACATAAAATAAATTTTATACTTCCTGGAGTGTTTTTTATGAACCAGCATTACTACCTTATTGTCATACTTCAAATGCATATAAAAGAGGATTTTCCAATAAGAAGGAAACTACATTTAAGATCCAATGAAGGGACAGGAAAATGAATTCTGAAGGTGAGATTTTGGAGAGTTGGAGTGGGTGAAGGATCTTATTGACAATTATTTGAACTAGTATAACATGCCTGGTAAACTTGACCCTCAGTTACCTCTTTTATTCAATAAAAGTGGCAAAACTGCCTCTCACAGAATATAAAAACTTTGTTTTGTAATCCACATGACCTATTAATCCAAAATTACATGAACATTGCATATTAATATACATATACATTGTGTATAAATATAAGAATATAAGTATATAAAATATATCTGAATATTGATTGATGAGGTGGTATGTGATCAAAAACTTTGGGGGCCGCTGCTCTAGATGCATTTAGGAGAAACTAAGGGAATGGGCTCAGTATAAACAATATAATGCTGTCCAACAGCAGAGGCTAGGTGATTATTTTGTCCCATAATAGAACCATAAGAGATCGGAGAAAGCTTTGCAATGGATTGGGTGTCTACCATCTTGGATCTTTCACATTCTCCCATCTAAGTTGACCCAAGCCTGACCAACATCAGATGAGATCGAGTGCCTCATGGTGGGTACGGTCATAGTAAGAGTCTTTCATATGCTTTGTGTGCCTGACTTGGAGGTAGGCTGATGTAATTGAGTGAGCCACCATTGCTGGGTGAAAGCCTAGAACTCTTGGTCTAATGTGCTCCACTGTGGAGAAAAGACATGCAACTATGACCCAGGGAGATCATGCGGGCTGCAGTTCATAAACCCCATGATCTTGTTAAAGAAGTGGTTTGTTTCATTGACTGGTGCTAGAAAAGTCATTAGGATGCCAAGCATGAAATAAAAAAAAAGCATATAGAATGGAGAAACCACAGTGGTCACCTGGTCCACTCTCTCATTCTACAGGAAGTAAACTGAGGTCCATGGAGTTAGAGTAAGTACATCTCATGAGGGCAGGAGGCAAGTACAACCCAGCCTCTTCTGGGTTAGCCCAACTCCTAGCCGGGCTCAGAGGAGAACGTGAGAACATTTTACTTTATAAGGAATGTAAATTCCACATCACTCATGTTAGCGCTCTCCTTCTCCAGTTATATGGGGAACTATGTTATGAAGAGACAGTTTCAAAGAGTCCACATTGTGATCATGGACGGGTTACATGTAACTTTTCTAAAAAATATCCAGATATAGCAGCTCTTGGCCTTAATTTTGTGGGCATAGGCATTTAATATTTCATTGGCCCTCTCAGGGACAGAGATTTTGAATATAGAAATATCTTGTAATGGCCAATGCTAGAATTTTTCCAAGCATTTTTATTGCTAACTTTTGGGAAGTTTTTCATATTTTTTTAATTGAAAGTAACTGGGAACATCGTGCAATGATGACTCTCAGATGGAAAATGTTAATTATTTTACTCTCCATGACTTTTCTAGAAGGAGTCTTTTAGTCTCTGTGCATCCCATTAATTTAAACACTGGATTTCCTCTAAGGACTTCCCATCTGAGTTAATACTACAATTCTACATGCATTTCCTGGGTTTCCACTCTCCCTGTCAGGGATGTCTTTCCTTCCTAGCCAGTGTCTCTCTTTTCTTACCATCTAGCTCAGGGCTGTTTCAGAGACCTTCCCCTGGCTACTCCTGTTTCCCACCCTTAGCAGGAGGGGCAGGGAGAGAAGATAGAGTTGATTTTTTTTGAGGGGGGGCACTTCTATTATGAGATTTCTTAGGCTTTGCTGAAATCACTTGTGAAATTATCTATTCCCTATACTAAGTTTTGAGTTCCTGGATGACAGAGATTCTATCTTCTTTATTTCTACATTTTCAAGGTCTAGCACATGGTAGCTCCTGAAATATGTTGTTAGAGAATCACAAATTATTTTCAAAATCTTATTAAAGAGCTAAAGATGCCCCCAAATCTAATGTACACTAGTTATAGTAATTTACTATTTATCTCAAATGATCAACCACTCTTGCATTAAATAAGCCATTCAGTCACTTGGAACAAAACCTCCTGGGCCTGACTCATATCAACAGTGTGGTCAATAAGTTTACTCTGCACAGAGCTTCAGACCAAACTCAGAGAATCCAGGTAATTATTCTTTGAGAACATGTAAAACGACAACTACTACTCCAGCTACAATTAATAAAGTACTGGAAAGGCAAGATGATACTTTGGCCTCAGACTCTTCTTTGAAAATTGTTTATTGTGGTCTGTTTCTATCATCTTATATTAATAGCTATAGTTCAAAAGGAAGTATTCCTTTAATATGCTAGAATTCTCTTTCTGTTCTAGGCAGCCATGTGATGCAGACTTTAAAGGTGCAGTCCCTTGATCAATTTATTTCCTGACAGTTCACTCTGGAGGAAGAATGAGTGTTTTAATGATGACCCATGTTTTGGATCCTGCGGGGCTGTTGCTTACCGATGCCTGTCATCTCTACATTTAAATTAGGGGAGGAAAACACTGTAGCTTTCATGACCTAGATGAAAATCATATTCCTTTACAATGCCTCATCCTTACGGCTTGCTAACTTCTTGGTCCTGAGAATTGATTTAAAAAAAAAAATGATCCAGTTTCCACCTTGCTATTTTTGGCTGTCTCTCCCTTTCTGTTCTTCACTTAGCTTCCCTGGGAAGACAGAGGGGCCAGCGTGGTGCTCATGGTTGATACTCTCATCTCAATTTAAACCTAAAATATTGCAAAATTAAAGCACCACCAGTGAAGTCTCCATTTTTCTACAAAAGGAAAACATTCTTAGCATGAAATACTTATCATTGTACTCCATGTCTACCTGCAAAGCTAAAAAGCTGAAAGGAATATACTTCATTTCTCTGCCTAAGCTTTATTATGCCAATGATGACTTATTTCTGAAAAACAGTCTCATTTGAAAACACTCAAAAGTGTAGGGAAGGAAGGACTTTTCATAATCACAAATACAGTCCTTTGAGGTCAGAGACTCAGAAATAAACAGAGGCAGGCAACAAAGTTGAAATGTTGAAATGAGCATCTGTTGAAACACTGACATTTTTCAAATGTATTTTTGTTTGTTTGTTTGTTTTGTGTGTGTGGTACTGAAAGTTGAGCCCCAAGGCATTCTACCTCTGAGCTATACCCCCAGCCCCATTTTATTTTTATTTTGAAACAGGATCTCGGTAGGCTGATGAGAGTCTCACTACTAGCTGAAGCTGTCCACGAACGTGTGATCCTCCCGTCTCAGCCTCCCAAGTACTAGGTTTACAGGTGTGCACCACCACGCCTGGCTAAATGTGAGTAATTTTAAATAAGAAATAATTTGTTATTCATTTATCATTCACCCATGCATCCAGAGGAAGCTCTGTGTCATACAGAGAAAAGAATCTGTTTCCAGGTTTTCCCTCCAGAAACTTATAAAAGACAGAAGGGAAGAAGCAGCTACGTTATATTCCAGCTATGTTATAGGCAGGACAAGATCATGCAGGCATGGAAGTTCAGTGCTCATGGATATGACCTTATCAGATGCTCAAACACGTCAATACTTCCAGACCAATTAGCTATTGCTATATCACAGGCCTCACCCTGCCTCCTTAGCCCCTGCCACCACTCCAAGGCAGGAAGCCTGTGCTGGCCAGAGCACCAGCCCTTCTCTCTGGCCATTGCCAGGGCAATTCTGGTGGTGAAATATCTGACTTTTCACTCTTGGATAAATCATGCAAAGAGTACAGATTCATTAGGAAGACATCGTCTCCAGCCGGATCTCAACTGCTTGGGAAGTTAGAACTGTAAAGCTCAGAGGAAAGGTAATCATTGAGACTCCATTTTGGAGCTCAGGTTTGTAGAGTGTCTTCAGAAAATTCTGGTTCTTCCTATAAAATGCAAAAGCCAAAGTTGTATGCCCGGCTTACTACGAAAGCACGTGCGCTTTTGTGGATCAGGTGGAGCTGTCAAATGCAGAAGGAAGGCTGCTGCCTTTGTTTGCCACCCATAATCTTCAGCTTTGTTGTCAAATTTGCATTTGAAGGCGCGATTAAACCACAGCACCAAAATAATGATGTCAGTTGCTGCAAGATGCAAGAAATCATAAGAAAAAGTGTGTGGGGGGGCCCTCTGAAAAGAATGGCTCCAAATGCGGTAATTATGCGGAGCTGTGAGCTTCATTCACATGTAACACACACTTTGGGAATAGGAGGAAGTGCTGTACAAACACATCCCAGGAAAACCTACAATCTCAGAGGCAGGCGCTGTGCAGGTCCACGCGGGTCGAGACAAGAGTGACTGAGAAACTAGTGGCTGGGGAGAAGCATGTGCACTCCCGGAGCTCACGTCAAAATCAGGGTGAATGGCGTTCCCACAGAAAGATAACTTTGGTTTGTCCTTGTTAAACCAATTAGTAAACTGAGGAAGGAGTGGGGGCGGAGTTCTAACTGTTCATTATTTCCTGTTTGTTTATTCTGGCCAGAAAAACTTGGATTCTTACAAATTTTGATGATATCTGATGTACTACTATAAAAATGAGTATCTTTAAAGCAAAGTAATGCACTTACATAGTCTCCATTTGTACTGAACCAAACGTGACTGAAGTAATTCATTTCTGCCTCTCAGAGGCAACCCATTCTTTTAACCATCTTTTGTGTTTGAATATATACTCTGTTCACATTTCTGAATAGAATGTTATTATTACTATTTCTCCTTTACAAATTTAAACATTGTCTCTATTTCCTATTACTAAGCTCTCTAACTGACCCCCAGGACCCTCAAAAAACAAATCATTCAAACTTCCCCATCTCCCATCCTCTTCACTCATTACAACATTTGGTTAAATTTACAGTTGGCCTTTGTATTTTTGGGACTAAATAGTGTTCACTCACTAGTGTGCTCAGCAGTGCTTTGAGATCATAGGACCCCCCTCCCCTCAGATTTCATAATTGCCTTTCTCCCTGTGCGTAGGGTCACCTGCGCATTCCAGTTCTCCCACTCCACGTTCTTCAACGGCTCTGCCACAGCCTATCACTAATATTTCCCCAACGCTCAGTCTATCGTGATCTGATTGCTCTAATCCTTCCTAGTGGACACCTCTTCCTACCCTTTGTTCTGCTGCCCAAGTGTCTGCTCCTCCGTGGACTTGCTGAGTGATTCCCTGGGCTCCTTCAGGTCCTTTAGACTTGACTTTCCTGTTTCTTGTGTCCCAAGTCTCCCTCTCTCTTGGTTTATTCTCTTGTAAATGAATTCTCAATGTCTATTGTCGTGGAGTATGCATGGGAAGGACACATGTAGTGGAGGGTGCGTGGGAAGTACACGTTTTGGCCCCTGTGTTTGGAACACTGCCATTCCTCTCTCCCCAGCCTCGGCTGGCCTTGTATGAAACTCCGGGACAATCAGCGGCCTCAGGCTCCAGAGGCTGACTCCATATTCTTATGGTTTCCAATGTTGCTGTTGAGAAGTTTAATGCCAATTTGATTTTTCCTCTCTGAAAACCGTGAGGATTTCTCTTTCTTCCCAGTGTTCTGCAATTCCTTGAGATGGTCTGCCTTACCATGGGGGCCCTTTCTCCCATGTAGCTTCTGTTAACTGTGCTGGGCGTCTGCAGCCATTCCAGAATGGAGATGTGTGCTGCCCAGTCACCTCGTTTTCATGATTACGTCTTTGATATGCTTCCTCCTCTGACTGATTCTGTTTCTCTTTTAGGACACATATTGGACCTCCTGACTGGGGGTCTTTTAGCTTTTTAAAAACCCTTTGCCTATTATTTTCAATTTCTTTTTATTATTGTTGTTGTTCTGCTTTCTGGGAGATTCTTCCTCTTAACCTTCTAACTCTTCTATTTAATGTTTAGATTTGGAGTTTTTAGATTTTAGGATATGTCTTGTTCTCTGAGTGTTCCTTTTCCATAGCAAGTGTAGTAGACGTACCTTAAAGGAAACCCAATAAGTTGCACCCCCATATAATATCCTCTCCTTAGATTCCAGCAGATCCTACAACTTGCTTCTAACCAATAGAATATGGATGGATTTTTGTGATTAAAGTATGAAAAAGCTATTTGAAATTCCAGTGGATTTATTGATCATGAGTGATACACCAGTTTTTGTTTATTGGGGACCTCGAGGTTACTCCTTTGGCCCACATTGAGCTATTACTTGTAGCTACCTTTGTGATCCAAGTAAGCAAAAGCCTATTTGCTTCCACCGATAAACTCTATGACCTCAGACATAGCTTTGTGAGTGGTGAGTCCATGGTCCACAAATTTTGAGTGAAACACTTCTATATCCAATTACTGCTCTGCTTCTGCTAACTTCTGATCTCTGAATGGTCCCCGCCTCTCTCCACTTCCAGGAACTTCTGTCTTGGGTACAGGGCACCTCCTGCTCTCTGCATGGTCCCCACATCTCCCCATCTCCAGGGTTTTTTGTCTTGGGTAGAGGGCACCTCCTTACTGGGAGGATCTGCACCCTGTCTGCAGTGCCCTGAGTCCACGATTCTTGTTGTACCTCTGCGAGTTAAAAGAAATGCTTGTCTGGGGAAAGCCTGTGGGCTTCAATGTTTTAAAAAGTTCTGAAGTACCTGGATGAGTTCTTGGAAAGGCAGAATATAGTCTGTTAGGGCAGGGCTTTGAAGTCACAGGCTACTTTACTTTGATCCATTTACCAGCTGGTCATTCTTCAAGCCTCGTGCTCTTGCTCTGTGACATGAAGCTATTGGCGGGAGGAATTTCAGAGGATTACTGTGAGCACTGACGTGGCAGTGCACATTTAATGTTTAGCACAGCACCTGGGTCAGAAGGTGGCAACCATTACTGTGGTTGTTTCTCGGGGTGTAGCACTGGGCGTAGCATTTGACGAGCTCCCTTTGGTATGTGCAGGGCTCAGCAAACATTTCTGCTTGGATCAGCAAGTTGTACTGAACTTGGAAATGTTAGATTTCCGCCTCATAAAAGCAGGCTGCCCCGCCCACCCAGGGTCAAGAGGTTTAGACTCGGATGGGGGAAAGCAGAGGGGTATTCTTACTGACCAGGCATCCAAAGCTGTCCTGTCCTTGTGTGAAAGGGTGAGGTGGAGGTAGAATAGGGATTCTGATACATGCATACTCATGTTCACAGCGGCACAATTCACAACAGTCAAAACCCAGAACCAACCGAGGTGTCTGTCAGCAGATGAGTGGATAATGAAAATGTGGCATATACACACAGTGGAACTTTACTCCGCCATAAAGAAGAATAAAATTATGCCATTTGCAGGAAAATGGGTGGAACCAGAAAATTTTATGCTAGGTAAGATCAGTCAGTCTCAGAAAGTCACGGGTCATAGGTTTCCTCTGGTAAGTGAGAGCTAGAGAGAAAATGGGAAACAAAGGGATTTCAGATAAATGAGAGAACGACCAGTAGAATAATGAAAAGGGGACTGAGGGAGGGAGGTGGGGGTGGGAGGCTCGATGTAGGAAACAGTTCAAATAATGCTATGTTGATACATGAAGCTATCATTACCAATCTCACTAACACGTATGGGGAGCTGGGAGGGAAGGGGCAGGGTGGAACCTGGAGGGAATCACATCAAGTGCTGTGTGCATGTATGTGTGTATCACACTGAACCTCATTATGATGTAAAATTACAATGCATCAATAAAAACATGCTGAAAACATTAAGGCAGAACTTAAATGTGTCCCCAGCAGGGTTTTCTGGGATACATCACATCCCATCTGCAGGATACTTTTATCCCAAGCATTCCAAAGTTTACACAAGTATCCTTCAGCCTGTACCTGAATATCTATGTTTCTCACTGAAGGTAATGTAGAAAATGATCACCATGCCAAGTGGAAACTGTTGCTTTTTCTTTTTGTTACTAAGAGAACATTATAACAACATTAAATAAATACTTAAACAAAAGAGATACACATGTTCAAGTTTTCCATCCTATGAAGATTTTTTCCCATGTTTCTTTTTAGGTTTTTCCCTAGGGATTTTTCTTTTTTTATACTTTTATTGCTGCATTGTAATGATACATCATAGTGAGGTTTAAGGTGATACATTCATACCTGCACACAGCGCTTGGTGTGTTTCCCGCCACATCACACCCCACTTCCCCTTCCTACCTCCCTGTGAATGTTAGTGAGATTGGTAGCGATACCTTCATATATGGACATAACATTATTTGAACTATTTCCTTCCTCTAATCCCTAGGTATTTTTCCCAATTATATCCATAGTATAATTCAATTTTGAGTTTTACTTTTTAGAAAGCTTCCTACGCCATGAGTGTTTAAAAGCCTACAATAGCTTCAAGTGTATTATTTGTAATGTCTAAAGATTATTCAATTGGGAGCGCTTACTATGGTTCAATGTTCTTGTACTAGAGAACATTCAGGCTTTTCCAATCTCATAGATTGCAACAAACATTTGAATGTATATGTATGCATACCTAACATATTATACACACACATATATATTTCCTCCATGTGAAATATATATTTCCTTGCCAAAATTATTGAGTCAAAGGGTAGAAGCATTTATATAGCAGTAAATATTTTGGAACTTTCGCTTGTGGGAATTGATGAAATTGCAAAAGTCTTTAAGATTTGGGGACAATTAGAGTTGTAACTTTAAGCCCAGCACATGACTCTGTGGAATGGAGCTACGTCCAGCTTCCAGGAAAACTTGTCGGGAACAAATGGCATTTCCTTTCAGATCATGTGCCCCCCCCATCTTGCAGATGCTGTTGGTTTGTGCGATCATGTTAGTTTGGGACTGGCAGAGCCCTGTAACTGGGAGGGGGCTCTTCTGTGTTGGCAAGTGTCTCCACATTGCTGTCTTGGACTTGCACCTCCTGCGGCCACATTCGCTTCTGGTTAGCTGTGTGCCTGCCACGTGTCTGCCGGTTCCCTGAGGCGCAGCAGCAGTCTGGGACTGCACTGGGGCCACCCTTGGAATCCTGGAACTGCTTGCTGCTCAACTTCTGAGATGAAGCAGCTGCTGCGGTGACCAGGGGAAGGTGGTGGGCCTTGCCGCTGGGAGGCAGGTGTCCTAATAAAAATACACACTGTTTGCTTCTGCTCCAAAGGAAGCAAAGAGAATCACTGTCTTGTGAGAGAGGGATAGGGCTAGTGGCCTCCTTGGGGAGCACAAGGTCTCCATGTCCGTTTTTCTCTAGGAACTAGAGATGCCCATGGACACTGTGAGAGGAAGAGCTGCAAAGAAACTTGAGTGTGTGTTTGAACTTGTTGAATGATCTCCACTCCAGTGTTCTCAATGCTCTTGGTATGGACACAGTTGGTGTGTCTTTGGAGCATGTGTAACTCTGAGATTCCTGACTTCCTAGACCCTCTTGGCTGCTTATTGAGCCTGAGCGTCCTCCCACCACGATGAGGAATGGACGACTCAGCTGGGATGTCAGAAGGTGTCAAGCATTTGCTTTCTTATAAGAGCATGTTAACATGTGGTATGCTTTATATGCCTATTTGTGCAAATAGAAAATATAAGCTTCCAGGTGTAATCGGATTGCCAGCCTAATCCCACGATTAGGTAGTTTAAGGATTTCCAGGATAAGAATACTTAAAAAAAATTAAAACAAAGCCTGAAGCTAAAAATCAAGAAAAGGAGGATTTGCTCCTGTGCCTTCCCAGTTCTGTTCCCTTCCTGATGTGGAGTGAATCTCCACACTCAGCCAGCTGCCCGCGGGTACCATGCACCCATGATCACGCGGCACCGGCCCAGGGTGTCTGCTCTGCCTCAGTGGCCCCTCCTCACAGCATCCTGCAGAGTATATTATTCCCCCAGGATTACCGAGTCAGTTCATTTAAAGATCTGAGTTAAGGAACAGAGGGGACATAGCTGTTATTTGTACTGTGCACCTTTCTAGCTATCACAAAACGAATGGCTCTATTTCCTTCCCCAGTTGAAACTGGGCTGTATGTATGACATAGTTTCCAGGTGAATTAACTCTGCAAAGGAACACACTATGCTACAGAAGGAAGCAGGCCTATCTTGTAGTTCTCAGTGCTATTTTTCTTCTCTTTGAGTTCCCCATTTACTATTTTGGACTAAAACAAAAACTCTGATAAATATGAAACATTCAGTGGCATTTAGGATAAATTCTAATAGGTGTGGGAGCTAACAAGGCATTGTCACGCATTGTTTATAAGAGGCTTTCATGTGGAGTGTTACCCTGCCAGTTAATCTCCAATCTGCTGCAGGCAGGGAGCGAGGACAGAGGCTGAGCATGGTGGAACGGTGCCGGATACTGGCTCCCTCCCTCCAGCTACAGTGATCCTACAGTGAGTGACCTCAGATTGGGACAGGCTCTGGTCCCAGTCAATACAGCCAACTGTAAAATGGTACAGACATCTTGCCTTTACACAGACACAGCAGTTATGAAGGACAACCTGAGTCTATTAATGCTTTCGCTGTGTGGAAAGAACTGCTATTACATCATGAACCTTATGTTTTTGTGCTCCCCTTTCTAAGACTTTACTCTGAAGGTGATAAAGCAAACACCAAACACTAGAAACCTTTGCTTACGTTACACAAAGCCCTGCCATTCGCTTGCTTTTTTTTTTTTTAGGCCAAATAAGACTAGAAAGCAAAGGACAGCAGTTCACTCTGCTGCAAACTTTTGGACTGCTGCCTAGATAACAAAACAAGAATAGCAACAAACAAAAAGGGTACACTTTCCCCAGCTATAGAAATTTGTTTTATGGGCTCCAATAAATTCTTGGCAAATATAAAGTATGAGACCATCTGTAGCCTTCATTTGGCTGAGGCCAAAGGGTCCCCATTCACAGGGATGGAAGACAGTTTTCCTCGAGAGCGAGGGTGCTGGGGTTTGGAAGGACTTGGAGGTAGGAGAATATGCTGTCCCACTGACGCTGGCCAGACAGCGGGGTTTCTGTCTCAGGCTCTGCTCAGCCCCCAGTCTTCATGAGCAATGGCAGTACTTCAAATTGTCCCAGAGGGGAAAGCTGCCAGGCATAAAGGTCTGCAGCAGAAAGCTCAGGGTCCTGGGAAGAGATGGCTGGCGACACTGGGAATTCCTCTCGCTTCTAGGCTCACAAGAGAGATTTATAAACCAGGCTGCTGAAATGCTCCAGTCAGTTACTCTTCATGGGTATTTATCTTTTCCTTTCCATTAAAAAACAGAGGAGAAGAAATACATTCACATGTTTTCATTGGAAGATAAATGCTGATGGAAACTTTAGTTTCTGTATTTCTTTCTTCTTTCTTAATTGAAAGGCTTTTCATGGTTGACCTGGTATAAATTTATAGCCCAGCCTACTAGCCCTGGAGTAGCTCTACATGCATATTTTATCAGAGTCACCTTTAAAATTGCTGAAATGGCGCTGTTTACACTGCTAAGGAGTCTGCAAAGGGAGAGAAAGAGAGACGTTCTGAGGAAAGGGGATGTAATTTATTTGCCTATCAGAGGGATGGACTGCCAGCTCTGGGATGCTGTCAACAGGGTCTGGCAGCAACCTGGAGTGCTCACCCAAGCAGGACCCATGAACCAGGGCTGTGGGTGGCAGGGCCCATGGCCAGCCTTCAGAAAGCCAGAGGGTCGCAGCTCCCCCAGAGCTAGGTGATAGCCAAGTTTCTGCTCCAGTGCTAAACAAATATTCAGGAACTGGGGACCACAAGTATGGCACGTGAAGAGATGAGAAGTTGGCACAAGGATAACTTTAAGGAAAAGCAGAATGAGCTGAATGCAGCGTACATTAATAGTCTTCCCATCAGAGTTAGTATTCTGTACAAATTCACTTTCTTAGATTTTCAGGGTTCCAAGGAGCTTAAACACGCTGATCAATTTCATAAATACATATGACTACATACATACTTTTTACAGGCAGTGCAAAGTGTGAAATAGACATTTACTTCATACTTGTGTGTTCATGGCAGTTCATGCCCACAAAGACTTTTTAAATGAATAGTTTTGTAACTAAGCCAAAAATATCTAACCAGCTTCTTTAAGATCGGTCTTGGTCCATTTTCTGTTGCTAATTTCACAATACCACAGTCTGGATAAGTTGTAAAGAATAGGTTTGTTTTGGCCCAAGTTCTGGCCCAAGGTTGGGAGGTCACATCTGGGGCTGGCCTTCCTGCTGGCAGAGTCCCGAGGCAGAAAGAGACCTGGCCAGACAGGCTGTATGGCAGGCTCGCTCCCCAGGATACTCTTTGACCCAGGAGAGAGAGCCCTAATGGCCTTCGAGGGTGCCTCCTGCTCCCACCTCTCACTACCTAGTACTAGGTTTTACATTCCAGCGTGAGTTTCAGAGGGGCAACCATGTTCAAACCTTTGTGTAGAATTAGAAGTTAGGATTGGGTGATATTATGGAATTGAAGGCCAGGGAATTAGTGTATTCTGTCTCTGGATACAGCATTTCCTGAGTTTCCAGGTCAGGTAGACGTCTGCTGGTAAATTACTTAACCTCTCTTTTCAGCCTCAGTTTTCTTGTATTTAAAGTGAGGATTATAATATACCTACACAGGGTAATTTTGAAGATAAAGTAAGGTACATAAGGTAGCAAAAGAGCTTAGTAAAATGGCTATAATTGTTATTTTTTAAAACATTTAATTCTGAGCTTACAACTTATTCATGACATCCTAGAGGACAATGGTAAGTTTTTTCTATTCACTTCCCACATGTCCATGTCCTTAGCACCCTGCTCTCCGTCTCCTTCCCTCCCACCCAGGCTGCAGCCAGAGCATCACCTGTGGGCTTAGACCTGCTCAGAACCCTGCTGACTTTCCTCTGCCTCAGAAAGTGTAGACTTAGGTGGCCATGCAGCCCACTGTGTCATGGGCCTGGCTACCCTCCAGCCTCTCCCTGCCCTGCTCCCTTGCCACATGTGTCCTGAACTCCTTGTGATACCTGCTCAGGCCCGTGGTTTTACCTCTGTCCCTCTGAGTCTTCTGCCTGGAATGATCCCTCCACCCTGCAAACTGTGGCTGAGCTTCAGGAAAGCCAGGGAAATGATGCCTTGTCTTTCACACCCTCACTGAGCCTACCCTCATGCTCCCATGCAGTCCAATTCTCACATTTGTCTGCTGTCTGAATCTCCTGACTGTCCCGTGAGTCCTGTGAGCTCTCGAGGGCAGAATCTGCCTTGCTGAAATTCACCATTTCCCCTACACCTAGCACAATGCCGGCAGGTAGCAGGCTCTTCTTAGGCACCTGTGAAAGAGACAAATGAGTAAAAGGCTGTTCCAGTCTATTTTTAGTGACTAAATGCATAGCTTTTCAGTTAAACTTAACAGAAATTGGAGTTATTTTAATTTTAAGCTCTTTCCTCACTATTCATTGAAACATAGTGGTTTAAACCACACAATTGCTTTTCTGAACTTGGTTGTTTTCAAAGACTTGTCAGAACTGCTAGGGTTGAACTGGGAAGAACTGAGATGCAGAAAACATAATTGAGTATGCTGGTACCATCCCTCGCTCCCTCCATCCTTTAAAAATGCACATGGAAAAAACAGTACTGAGGATGGTTTAAGGAGATAAGGTAACTGTGACCCAAAGATTTAAGAGAAAAAGAGGTAAGGATACTCACCCAGAATTCTTAAGGGACAATGAACTCCAAACAGGAATTTAATTGTAGTCAAATAGGAAGAAATGAGGTATGAAAATAAAATTCTGGATAGGAAAGGACATACTAGAATTTGGTCAAAGAAATCATGGCTTTTAGATTTATCATCACAAGGAAGCCACCTTCCACATTAAATAGAAAATTTATATCTGGAGTTCTCAATCAATTTCTGTAGAGAAGGAAGGTAAATTTCTATGTGCAAACCTCCTCCTCCCTAAACATGCGCTAACGGGGGGGGGAGGGGAGAAGGAACTGCATAGAATGGATCTATACCACCTGGATCTGATATTTCCCATCTGTGCAAACACAGGCAAGTTGCACGACCTCTCTGGGTCGTGGATTCCTCCTCTGTAAGATGGAGATAATGCTTACACCTACCTGTGGGGTTTTAGCATAGATTTAATGTGTGTAAGCTTAGGCCAGTGGGTGCCTCCGTGCTGTCAATGTCATCTCCATCATCATCACCACCACCAGGCCACAATGATTAAAATCTAAAAAGGAGCATAGTTCCAATGACCTCTGAGCCTTTTTTCTAATTCTATATGAAATCCAAATTTCTGTTTGAATGTTGTGTTTTATATGACATTATACACAGAAAATGAGCAAAAATGGCCACATTTTCTTCTTAACTAGTCTTTTAAAATTATATATGCAGAATAAATATTATCAAAATGGCCATTCTACCAAAAGCAATCTACACATTCAATGTGAGCCCTATTAAAATATCAATGACATTCTTTACAGAGCTAGAAAAAACAGCCTTAAAATTCATATGGAAAAACAAAAGACCCAGAATAGCCAAAGAAATTCTTAGTAATAAGAACAAGACTGGAGGCATCACAATACCTGGTTTCAAATTATACTACAAAGCTATACTAATAAAAACAGCATGATATTGGCACAAAGACAGACACATAAACCAGTGGAATAGAGTAGAAGATACAGAAACTAATCCTCACACTTATAACCAGTTTATTTTTGACAAAGATGTGAAAATCATATGCTGGACAAAAGACAGTCTTTGAAACAAATGGTGTTGGGAAAGCTGGTTATCCACTTGTAGAAGAATGGAATTAAACACCAATCCCTCACCCTGCATAAGAGTTAACTCAAGATGGATCAAAGACCTAGTAGTTAGACCAGAGACTTTGCAATTACTAGAAAAGTGCATAGGACCAACCCTCCAACATATAGGCATGAGTAGAGACTTCTTCAACAAGACGCCCAAAACTCAGTTAATAAAAAATGAGAATTAATAAATGGAATGACATTAAATTAAAAAGCTTCTGTGCAGCAAAGGAAATCATCAAGATTCTGAAGAGAGAGCCTACAGTTTGGGAGATCTTTGCCAACTACTTCTCTGAGAGAGGACTAATATCTCGAATATACAAAGAACTTTAAAACTTTACATTAAAAAAACCCAATAAAAAAGTGGGCAATTGACCTGAAGAGACAATTCTCAAAAAAATACAAATGGCCAATAAACATATGAAACAATGTTCAACATCATTAGCAATTAGGGAGATGCAAATCAAAACTACACTGAGATTCCATCTAACTCCAGTTAGAATGGTAATCAAGAACACAAACAATAATAAAGGCTAGCGAGGATGTAGGGAAATAGAAACCATTGTACACTGTTGATGGGATTGCAAATTAGTACAGCCACTATGGAGATCAGTGTGGAGATTCCTCAGAAGACTAGGAATGGAACCATCATATGACCCAGCTCTACTACTCCTTGGTATCTTCCCAAAGGAACTGAAGTCAGAATATTATAGTGATACATGCATATCCATATTTATAACAGCACAATTCACAATGGGCAAACTATGGAATGAGCCTAGGTGTTTGTCAACAGATGAATGGATACCAAAACTGTGGTATAATCACATGATGAAGTTTTACTCAGCCATAAAGAAGAAGACTATGTAATTTGTAGGAAATGGATGGAACTAGAGAATATTGTACTAAGTGAGAACAGCCAGACTCAGGAAGTCAAGGGTTCTGTTTTCTTTCATATGTAGGAGTTAGAAATTGGGAAACAAAAGAGACTTTAGGTAAATGAGGAGAGAGAGAGTAAAATAGTGGAAGGGATTAAGGAAAGGAGGTAGGGAGGGGAAGGAGACTTGATGAAGGAAACAGTTCACATAACGCTATGTAAATATATGAAATTATCGACACTATTCTCAATGACATGTTTTGGGGGGAGTGTGGTGAAATCTGGAAGAAAACTACCGTGTGCATGTATGTTTCTATCATTCTGAACCTCATTATTTATAATTACAATGCACCAATAAAAGTATTTTTTAAAAATTACATATTAATAAATTACATATTTATGGGACACAAAGTGATGTTATGATTTTTTAATACAACATGTCATGACCAAATCAACCTATTTGGATAGTTCTTTTATCCTGGGAACTGCAGGATGGCCAGCAGTTCCCTAAATGGAGTCCCCATTGCGCCTCATTGGCTTATCTGGAGATTCTGCAGCCTGGCAGGGTCATTGGAGTGCCTGCGTGCGTAGTCCCTAGAGGTCTGTCAAGACAAACCCTAAGTTCTACCTGTGGGTCACGTCAATCTCTGACAACAGATGGGGATTAATAAGAGTGATTTTAAACAGGAATATCTTTAACAATGTTTAATGTTTTAAGTGAAATCAGATATGTGTGCTGCAATAAGAGGAAAACATACTTGAAAATAAATAAATAAATAAATAAAATAAATTCATAAACCTATTGATGATTTAATTAACCCACTCTTATGCTGATCATCTGATTAGTAATTTTGTTTGTAAATTGCCTTCGTGTTTCTCATTATCTAACATTTTCTCCAAATGAAGTGCACAGTTCAATACTAAGTGAATGTAAGTGAATTAAGAGAATTTAAATATTCTCTCTGCCCAGCAGCATGAAACACAGGGAAGTCCAATTTTGAGGACTTCCTTTACGCTTCACTATTCCATAGATTTCACACATCTCAAATTCCATCTTACAGAATCTCAGAAATGAAAGATGGAGATTTTTGTCTCTGTTTATAAAGCAAATCATTTTTATTTTGTTATTTACCAAAGTGACAAAGTATTTTCATGGCTTAAGTGTGCCATTTATATGATTAATTGTCTGAGTCTTCATATTATGTGACCAAAAGGGATTTCCCCATGAGTTTATTTCTGATCTCTTTCCATTTATACTGACTTGGAATGAAGTTTTTAAAAATTCAGAGAACTTAATCCTTATCTGGGTAATTATATAATTAAATAAACAAGGAAAAATCTATTTCAATACATTCTTCTGAAAGAATTGAAAACTCAAGTCCAGAGAAAAGCTTTTCCTGGCTAAGAAAGTAACTTTGAACATCTGTTGTGTGTCACTGGTGGAGGATTTTCTTTTTTTATGCTTTTATTGGGGCATTGTAATTATACATCATAGTGAGATAGTGATTTGGTTCATAGAAGTATTTTCTGGAGTGCAGACCATCAGGCCAATTTAACTCCATGATTAATTTACAATAGAGTGCATTTAGTTGTTTTTAATATTTTCCATTGTTTTTATTTTACTAAAATTATTTTTCACTTAAATTTTATGCAAGCATTCAGTTTTGTCATTGATAAGTCATTTTTTAAAAAATTATTATCACTTTAGTCATAGCATTTTTCTCATGGTCATTATTTCTACAAAGTGCAATTTTCTTGGGCAAGTATTTTTCCTAACTAGATTTTCTCCTTTCTTTCTTTCTTTCTTTCTTTCTTTCTTTCTTTCTTTCTTTCCTTCCTTCCTTCCTTCCTTCCTTCCTTCCTTCCTTCCTTCCTTCCTTTCCTTCCTTTCTTTCCTTCCTTTCTTTCTCTCTCTCTTTCTTTCTCTTTCTCTCTTTCCTTCCTTCCTTTCTTCCTTCCTTCCTTCCTTCCTTCCTTCCTTCCTTCATTCTTTTTTTTGTGGCACTAGAGATTGAAGTCAGGGGCATTCTACCTCCGAGCTACACCCCCAGCCCTATTTTATTCTTTATTTTGAAACAGGGTCCCACTAAGTTGCAAAGGGCCTCACAAGTAGCTGAGGCTGGCCGTAAACCTGCGATCCTCTTGTCTTAGCCTCCCAGGTACTGGGATTACAAGCATGCGCCACCATGCTGGGCTCCCTAACTATATTTTCTTAAGAATATTTTATATTTTCACTAATTTTTAGTTAATAAATTTTAGTGGGTATAGTTTTAACACTTGCAGAATTTTAATTCTAACTGTAATATTAATCATTCCTATCAGGAATAATTCATAATAAGTTTTTGAAACATTTAAAAACTAACACATAATAATTGTACATATTTATGAGATGCCATGTGATGTATTGATGCATGTATACATGTGCAATGTTCAAATCAGAGCAAGCATACCTATCTCCTCAAACATTTATCATTTCTTTTGGTGAGAACACTCAAAATCCTTCCTTCTAGCTTTTTAAAAAATATACAGTTGGCCGGGCGTGGTGGCGCATGCTTGTAATCCCAGTACTTGGGAGGCTAAGACCGGAGGATCTGGGTTCGCAGCTAGCCTCAGCTACTTAGTGAGGCCATCCGCAACTTAGTGAGACCCTGTTTCAAAATAAAGAATAAAAAATAAAGAATAAAAAATAAAAAACTTAGTGAGACCCTGTTTCAAAATAAAGAATAAAAAATAGGGGTGGAGCTTGGCAGTAGAATGCCCCTGGGTTCAATCCCTAGTACCGCAAAAAAAAAAAAAAATACAGTTGTTATGGTTATTTATAGTTACTCTGCCATACAGTAGAACACCAGAACCTATGTCTCCTTTCTTGCTATAACTTCGTACCCACTGACCAGCCTCTTCCCAATTCATAATGAATTTTATATGTGGCATAATGTGTAAGGAGTTTTATAAGAGAAAGGAAAGAGAGAGAGAAGGAGAAGGAGGAGGAGGAGGAGGAGGAGGAGGAGGAGGAGGAAGAGGAGGAGGAGAGGAGAAGGAAAGGAAAGAGGAAGAGAGAGAGACATATTCAGAAAGACACAGGGAGTCAGAGAAGAAGGCAGGGAGGAGGGGGGAGAACGGGAGCCCCAGCATGCAAGTGGAGACAGAGGCAGGTCCTCCTGGTGTGCTATTGGGTCAAAATATTCATAAGTGAAAAATTAAAGAGGGCTCACCTGTGCTACTCTGAAGGGCTTGTGGTTTTTGTCTGGGCTACTTATGACTCCACAGACATTTGATGGGCACCTGGTGCCCGGCAGTGGAAGTCCGCAGCGGGTCAGGAAGCACCTGCATGCTGTGGGCCAAGGATGAGCCAGAGCTGGATGAAAGTAAGATGCCATGATGTTCAAATGTTCAAAACACAAACACACCTGCCATGAGGGGCAGAGCTGACTTCCAGACTTCTCCAATTTGTCCCTGTGCTCCTTGCTGAATAATGACAAGAATTCTATACCTCAATGTTACTGCATTGTTTAGAACACAAATTTCAATTAAACCATCTTCCATGCAAGCAATGAACAGCAGTAGAAACTTATAAGTGCATCTCACACTAGATCACTGGTCCAAGCAAAAGATGGAGTGCCGTGCCAATGATGGCCAGGAGCAACAAACTTTTCTGTTTTACAGAAAGAACATCTGCCCCGAGAATTGGTTTCGAGCTCCAGATGGAATGTGTTTGATGTGGAAAAGGAAACGGAGGAAACAGAGAGCCGTTGGAGACACTTTCTGCAAGTGTCTGAACCAAGGATCTGAACCATGCTTGGCATTCAAAGTGTGAAAACAAAGCAAAGAGGTCTGAAAGAGACAAGAGAAAACAATCCTGACCCCAACTCAGAAAAACAAAAGCAAAAACAGGTCAGTGATACACATTACCCTCCGCAAGATCTTGGATTCATGCTGGGGTAATGACTAAGAGACAGACAATTCCTCTTGCTCATGAAGGCTCCCTGTCTGTCAGGATTCCTCTCAGTTCTACCTCTGAGATGCACTTCACGTCACTCTCTGCTGGGGGTGGAGTTGCTGGCCATCCCAGCTGCACAGCTCCACCCATCACTCCTCTCTTACCTGGAGGAAGGTTGGCACAGGCATGGCACGGCCATGTAGACAGATGGACCTAGATTTGAATCCTGGCTTGGCCACACTTCCAGCTGCAAGGCCCTGAACCTGCTGTACCTGTCCAAGCCTGGGGGCCCTCATCTAAAACATGAAGACAATCGTACCATCATTAAGAGCCACCTGAGGACTGAAAGAGAGAGTGTTCAGGAAAATGTCCAGAACAGTGTCTGCAGAGAGCAGCCCTTCCTCTGCAGAGCTGTTTCTGATATCCTTATTCCACTGCAAATCGTAACCAGTACGCCTATCTTCTCTTGGGATCTTTACCTGTTTAGGGATCAACCTTCTTGCTAGGTCAGAAGCTCCTCAAGCGTGGGGTTATATTTCATTCTTATTTTGAATCCCTAGAACGTGTATTTTCCTGGCTCAGAGTGGATCTAGATAGGATGAATGGATAAAGCTAGGTAAAGGTAGAAGAGTGGAGCCAGTGGGGACCCCGATGGTCCAGCAGTGCAGCGGGTGCTTGGAGCAGCGAGGGGGAGACAATGGAGCAGTTCATCAGAACACCAGCCTGCACACACCCAGAGTCCAGGACAACCAGATACGGAACCTGCTCATTTTAGGAGTGGGAAGTTGAGGCCCGGAAAAACAAAGAACTTGTCCATGGCCACCTAATCTTTAAGCTAGACTCTTACTGAGGTCTCTGGACTTCCTTTATAGAACTGTTTCCAGTATATCCCATCATTCTAAGTGAATTTTATTTGTAATTTTAAAGGCCGACATATTCAACACGCTGATACTGAGGCTGGATGGGTTTATTTTAAAGCACTTGAAAGTCTTGAATAAGGTAATATGACCCTAAAACTCAGACACAGTCTGACAGAGAAAGTGTGACAGAGAAGAAGCGTGCACTGTGTGTAGCACAACAGTGGCTGTCGCAGGCCAAGTGCTGTAGCTGCTAGTGGCCCATAGAAGGTGGACTATCAATGACTTTTTCTTTATACTCGTGATGATTTCCGTTCTATATTTTGAGGCTAATTTCTGGCAAATATAAATTTTAAGGGATGTGCTTAGAGAAGCTGAGTACCAGTACTGGTGGCAACAAGAAAGTCTTGGTCCCTAAGTTCAGTTTTACCCAATTCCATGAAGGTGGTAGATTGAAGACTGAATCCCTTGGTGGTATTGACCAGCAGCAGATCTGTCACCCCAGCTTTCTGTTTAACTCTAATGTCCAGTACAATCACTCTGTCCTGTGAGATTTAACTAGCACAGCTTGTGCCCCTCCTGAGTCTCAGAGGGCAGCCCAAGACTTCCCCAAGGACCAGTAACCTCCTGAGGCTCCTACCCTCCCTGTCCCTCTAGCCCCCGGTGTCCGCTGCTCTGGGTATTTTGTTAATATACTTTTATTGGTGCATTATAGTCTCACATCATAACGTAAATCATGTTGATAGTGGCATACATGCACACAGCATTTGGTGGGCTTTCCTCCAACTCCCTCCCTAACCCCCCCTTTCCCAAACAGAATATTGAGATTGACACTGGTATTCTCATATATGTACATAAAGCCAATGGTAGTAATTCCTCATTCTCACTCTAGACCATCTCCCTGACTCCACTGCAGTTTCTCCTCCTTTATCTGGAGTCCCTCTGATATCCCAATTACTCCCTAGCTTCTGCATATTAGGGAACACATATGACCATTTACTTTCTGTGACTGGCTAATCTCACTTAACATAATGTTCTCCAGGTCCTTCCATTTTCCTGCAGATGACATAATCTTGTCCTTCTTTATTGTTGAGTAGAATTCCATTGTGTGTATATCCTGCAATTTTGTAATCCATTCATATGTTGATGGACACCTAGGTTGGTTCCATAATTTAGCTGTTGTGAATTCTGCTGCTATGAACATGGATATGCATATATTACTGTAGTTCTCTGATTTCAGTCCCTTTGGAAAGATACCCAGGAGTGGTATAGGTGGATCATATGGTGGATCCATTCCCAGTTTTCTGAGGCATCTCCACACTGATTTCCATAGTGGCTGAACTAATTTGCTATCCCACCAACAGTGTAGAAGAGTTCCTATTTCCCCACATCCTCACCAGCATTTATTGTTTTTTGACTTTTTGATGATCGCCATTCTGATTAGGGTTACATGGAATCTCAGTGTAGTTTTGATTTGCATCTCCCTGATTGCTAATAATGTTGAACATTTTTTTCATGTATTTATTGGTCATTTGTATTTCTTCTTTTGTGAAATGTCTATTTAGTTCAATTGCCCATTTCTTAATTGGGTTATTTGTTTGTTTTTTGTAAAGTCTTTTAAGTTCTTTGCATATTCTAGATATTAGTTTTCTATCAGAGGAATAACGCAAATATCTTCTCCCATTCTGTAGGCTTTCTCTTTAGACTCTCAATGGTTTCCTTTGATGAGCAGAAACTTTTTAGTTTAATGCCATCCCATTTATTAAATCTTGTTTTAATTTCCTGAGCTATGGAGGTCTTGTTGAGGAAGCTTCTACCTGTGCCTATATGTTGGAGTGTTGGGCCTATGCCCTCCTCTAGTAGCTTCAAAGTCTCTGGTCTAATTTCCAGGTCTTTGATCCATATCAAGTTGACTCTTGTGCAGCATGAGAGGTAAGGATTTAGTTCCATTTTTCTACAAATGAATAACCAGTTTTCCCAGCACCATTTGTTGAAAACATTGTCTTTTTTCCAACGATATATGTCCCAATGATATAGTTTGGCACCTTTGTCGAAAATCAATTGGCTATAAATGTGTGGATTTGTTTCTGTGTCTTCTATTCTGTTTCATTGGTCTATGTGTCAGTTTTTTGTGCTAATACCATGCTGTTTTTATTACTATAGCTCTGTAGTATAATTTGAAGTCAAGAATTGTGATGCCTCCTGCATGGTTCTTATTGTTGAGAATTGCTTTTGCTATTCTGGGTCTTTTGTTTCTCCATATGAAATTAATTTTTCTAGGTCTGTGAAGAATGACATTGGTATATTGATAAGGATTTCATTGACTCTGTAGATCGCTTTTGGTAGAATGGCCATTTTGATAATATTTATTCTGACTATCCAAGAGCAAGGGAGATTTTTCCACCTTCTAAGATCTTCAATTTCTTTCTTTAGTGTTTTATAATTTTCATTGTAGAGGTCTTTTACCTCCTTAGTTAGGTTAGGTATTTCATTGGTTTTGAGGTTATTGTGAATGGAATTGTTTTCTGGATTTCTTTCTCAGTGGATTCATGGTTGGCATATAGAAAAGCTACTGATTTTTTTAGATTGATTTTTTATCCCGCTACTTTGCTGAATTTGTTAATCAGCTCTAGTAGTCTTTTGGTTGAGTTTTTTTTGGGGGCCTTCTAAATATAGGATCATGTCATCTGCAAATAGAGATAATTTTAATTCTACTTTCCCTATTTGAATTCCTTTGATATCCTTCTCTTGTGTTATTGCTCTGACAAGAGTCTTGAGGACTATATTGAAAAGGAGTGGTGATAGTGGGCATCCTTGTCTTGTTCTTAATTTTAAAGGGAATTCCCACAGTTTTCCCCTGTTCAATATGATGTTGGCTTTGGGTTTACTGTTATATTGCCTTAATGACGTTGAGGTAAGTTCCTTCTACTATGATTTTCTGCAGTGTTTTTAACATGAATGGGTGTTGGATTTGGTCAAATGGTTCTTCAGCATCTATTGAGATGATCATGTAATTTTTGTCCTTAGTTCTATTTATGTGGTGAATAACATGAATTGATTTGTGTATGTTGGACCAGCCTTATATTCCTGGGATGAAACCAACTTGGTCATGGTGTACAATTTTCTTGATGTGGTTTTGAATGCTCATGACTAGTATTTTGTTTAGAATTTTTGCATCTATGTTAATCAATGATATTGGTGTGTAATTTTTTTTCTTGAGGGATCTTTATTCAGTTTTGGTATTAAGGTGATACTTGCCTCATAGAAGGAGTTTGGTAGGATTCCATCTCTTTTTCATTTTGCCAGAGCCTTTCTTCTCAAAGCTGCTATCCTTCCCTGTGTCACTCTGAGCTGTAGCTGAAGCTCAGCAATTTATGACCATCAGATTTTATGAATATTGAGTGTTTGGATGGAGGAAGCATCACATTGTGGAATACAAAACCACTTAACCATCATATCCCACTCCCCTCCTCCCACACTCTGCTCTAAAGCCCCCTGCCCATCCTCCACAGGTAGCCACTGTTTCCACGACTTTCTTCTAGTCTGCCCACTCACTTTTTACTCAGGTTCCTACCTTTCTTTCCTTCTGTTTCTGATCCTTGGCACCCTCTGTAAACTCAGTTTTTTTTTCACTTCTTATACTGAGCAATTTTTCACTCATTCTCTGTGGCCCAGATCCCTTTGAATATCAAGAGCCTCACTAATATGCTTAGAGAAAGAAAGAGATTTTGCTTTGTATCAGCAAAAACAGCTGACAAAGGCTCCAACCACTGACTGTATCCTTTATCCTTCTCTTATCAACCTCTGTTATAGTTTCGGGACTTAGTTTTCTACTGATAAAAATTATGCTACCTACTTCTTTCTTCCTTAGAAATTGCTAAAATCAACTTCAGCTTTTAATAAAATTAGCCCATGTTTCCATATGTGATTTCAGAAAAAAATCAAGAAGACAAAGTTTGCAAACAATTACTGTAACTGAAGGACTCACCATTATAAATCCCAAACATATTCAGGACAAGAAAGTTTTAGAAAACAAACTTTATGTGTATTGATAATTCATGCACTGAAATCTTCAACAGGAAAATGGGACTAAAGAGAAAACAGTGGTGTAAAAGTGTGAACAGATGGAAACATTCTCAAGTCAGTTCCTTCCACTGTTTTGGCCCATGAACAACTGGAGGTGCTCAAAAGTAGAATGGCCACCTATTATAATTCCGGGAGCATTTGCTTTGTGTTGGTTATTCTGCACTCTTCCCTTCCCCTACCACCACACACGTCCTTCCTAATCCTTTACCCTGCTTTGGGCCAGGGAGGCTGACCCCATGGCTCAGACTGCCTGGGCTTCCTCGCCTCCCCTCCCAGGTTTCACTTGGATGTGGCAATGGAGGGCCCAGCATGAACCTGGAGGCCCAGAGGAGAGAGTCCAGCTGCTTCCCTCCTCTGGGTGGTGCTTTCTGAGAGGGCCTGGGTTCTGAGTGTCTGCAGGGCTTGTGGGTGGGACCTCTGGTCTCAGTTCCGCAAGCCTCGGTGGTGGTCCTTCCTCCTGATAGTCCTCGGCCTGGGGTGGTAGCCCCCTCCTGCTTCCACTGCCAGGTGGCCTCCCTCCTTGCTTCCTCTGCTCTGCTGCCACCTCTCTATGTGGCCCCTTCCTTGAAGTCTCTCAAACTATCCTGTTTAGAATCTGTTTCCTGCTCAAGTAATTAGTAGATATTCTGAGTAAATATTTGTGGTGGTAGAGTTATTTTCAAATAGAGGAAGAGCACAGTTCCCAAATGCTGTCCCAGGTCTGGCTGAAGACAAACATGGCTTGCTACCAGGAAGGGCCATTGTAACCTCTAGGTGGGAAAGCACCTGTGAGCTACATCACAGAAGCCTCGCCTGTGTAAAACAGAGACATTTCGTCTCCTAGCCCAGCCCCTTGAACTTTCAAATCTTGTCTCTGTGGAACCAATGGCTTTAGTCTTATCCAAATCTGAGGTATTGGAGCAAGTTGAAGGATTTCTTTGAAATTGAAGAACCTGATGCTCTGAATCACTTGTGTGAGCCTGTCCTACTAGTCTGCACTTGGCTTCCCATTGAGGCAGGAATAACCCTCACGATGATTGGAAGAACACCCTGGACAGTTTACACAGAGCCCCCCTCCAGTTCCTTGACTTGGCCGCCATGGACATCTGTCCCCCCGCTTTGAGGACGGCTGGTGTGCAGGACTCCATGGGCGTGAGCCCTGCTCGAGTGCTCGCAGAGGCATCTGGGTCAGCAGTGTAGGGCGGGCCTCCTCTGGACCAGCATTCACAGATGCTCTTGCTGCCTGCAGCTCTCTCCACAGCAGGTCACGTTCCAGTCAGGGACTAGCTGAGTCCTGTTTGCCTTGTCACTGACCAGGTTGTTGTCACACTTTCCCTGGAGTTGGTGACATGCTGGCCAGACAGCCCTGCAGCAATCAGAAAGCTTGGGGGTTATGAGAGAACCGGGCTCGGGGGCTGCCCGGGGTTGGAGACCTGACATCCTCCCTGCTGGTCATCTCGGATCTGACTGCACAGCAGTGATGATACATGCAGCAGGGCGCTGAGCTGCATCAGGCAGCGTCCACTGCCCAGGGACAGGCGCACCGAACGATTTGTGTGCTTGTGGTGAACACTTTCCAGAAATGAGTGCATTCAGTCATCTGAGTTTCTATCAGAGATAAAAATCACAGTTAAAACAGACACACTTGGCTTATCTGATGCTGAAGATGCTAGAGGGCGTTTCATATAGATAAGCACCACAGCTTTCTGCACCTCAGTGGTACTTAGGATTTGAGGCTGAGGATCCTGTGTTGTTTGCAATGGACACAGAGCCCTGGAGGCTGGCTCACTGGGAGCCAGGCCCTGGGAAACATTATGTGTGAGCACCCGAGTCACTTCAGCCACAATTTCAAATGTCATATGCTGCCAGGAATGGACGGAGTCCAATATCTGCATTACTAACTTCCTTCAATTAACTTTGCTTTATCTTAGCAGGTGGACATGTCCATGGCCACTTGGTGTCAGGAGGCAATTAACCCACTGACACAACAAGAGGAAAAAACATTCAAACACAAAGCAAACAAGCTCAGGAAAAATCACTCGGCAATTTCCTCTTGATCGATTTCCCAGCCATTGAGGCAGGGCCATCTCCCTTACCACGCTGCCCTTCCTTCAGCTCTGTATGCACAGGAGCAGGCGAAGCTACTGAGCCCAAACCTTAGCAAAGAGCTGCAGTGGCTGCAGCCATATGTAGGGCTGGCGGCCTTCTGGAAATGCGTGGGCTCCTTCCCCAGGGCATAGCCCACTCAGCAGAGAGCAAAACCTTGTGCAGCTCCCGAGGGGTGGGGTTCTCTCTACTGTGACTGTGGTGGGGGGCGAGGGATGGGACACAGAGGCAGTCAGGGGAGGGTCAGGTCAACCTGACTGAGCAGCTCTGTATGCGGCCTCTGATTCTCACCCTACACTACTTCAGAAATATCTGCAAGGAAAAGAAACAGGCTGCCCAGACACACTATCTCTGCAACCCCCCACCTGCCTTCCCACCATGACTCTGGCCGGGCACAGCATCATCCTTCCTCTTTCAGATCTTTTCATCCAGACAGGGAGGTGGGGGAAAGGTAGGTACCTCTGCTGGTGTTGATCAGAGTGACTTAAGTATTTAAAAGAGCTGTCTGGAACCTGTGATGGAAGGGCCCATGCCACATCATGGGGTCTGCGGAGGAAGGCCTTTTACCATCCTTAGGCTCAGCTTAAAAATGGGATCATTCCTGTTCCGGCCAACCCAGGGCAGAGGCAGGAGAGTAAACTGGAACAATCCCCGTTGAGGCTTACGGCATCCTCAGGGATCTTCTGAGATGCCATCTATTCATAAGAATTTATGTTTGATACCAACGAATGTCTTATCAGTGCAGCATTTTACAGACTGAGACAGAGCAGGGGGAAGAACAGGGTTAAAGGCCCACTGGGATGGACAGGCAGCATGGATACAACTTGCGTTTGCTCAGCATCTTTCCCAGTCCCGGCAGAGGTTTTGATTTATTTTTATCACTGGGTCCTGATTATTTATGGAAATTAGGGTCCAGTCATCGAGGCTAAGGTGGCCCATTCTTCAGCCTCCAAAGGAGAAGGACACAGCCAGTGTCCTCTGCCCTCCCTGCCACTGCCACTCTATCTCTAGGGGAAGGAAGAAGAATAACTGGGGGAAGAAGCTCCTGGAGACAGGTCCTTATCTCTCAGTCTCCTTTATCTGATTCCTACACACTTTTCAAATTACAAAACTTTAAGTTTATTTGACAGATTTAAGTTGAGAAACAAAAACAAAGCTTTTAATTCGTTCCTGGAGTTTCAAGGGACTGTTTAGTTATCGTAGAACTGAACAGCCAGCATGAAACGTATATATTTGTCCATCTGTTGATCGATCCGTCCATCCATCCATCCATCCATCCATCCATCCATCCATCCATCCATCCACCTACCCACCCATCTGCCTACCCACCCATTCATCCATACATTCATCTGCCCACACATCCATCTATCTGTCCATTTGTAATATTATGCTGGGCAGTGAGTAGGTAGGGGTGGCAAATAAGAAATGGTGCTCCTTTTAATATTTTTTCGTCCTAGCAGGGAAGATATAACTACAAAAAATTGAAATGAAACCTTCTAAATGCTTACATATAGGCCTTACTCATCAACTTTGGAATGGTTAACTTGATATTATATAGATGTGAAGAGTTACACTACAGAGCTGGGTTCAAGTCCTTTCTCTTCTATAAACTTTCTGTGCAAATGTGGGTGAAACATTAACCTTTTAGTGGCTAAGGTTCTCACTTATAAAGGAGGAAAGAGTAATATCTGCCTCATCACCTACTTAGCAGGATCAAACAAGTTAGTATGCATATAAATGTATATGTATATATACATACTTCAAAAACACAGAAATTATAATCTCAAAGGAAAAAATAGAATGAAGCAGGGTGTTTGCACAAACATTCCTAACTTCTGCCCAAGGTCATCCTTGAACCTCTTCTATACTCTTTGCCTCCATCCTTCCCAAGCACATATACCAGGATTCCTGTGATGGCACAGAGGTGGTAGGTAAACTGGTTATGAGAAAGGGTCCCCGTGAAGGAGATGCCAAGGTGCCTCTAGAACAGAGGCTCTCCCTTCAGACCCTGGGTTCCTCTGAGCATTCACCACTCCAAGAGTCACCCAGTGAGCATCTACCATGTGCTAGACATCATTCTAGGCACTTAGGAAGTAAAGCCAAGATTGCTGCTCTGTGGAGTTTATGTTCTCATATGAAAAGGAGATAGATAATTAGCAAAAAGTAAAAGCATACACGTAGAGTATAAAGTATCAGTCATGCAAGAGATAATACGTGCTTTAGAAAAATTAAAAGCATGGGAGAAAGGGAGTCTAGAATGCTGGTGGGACTGGGGTGGGAGAAGGCATAATTTAAATAGGGGCTCTGGGGTAGAGCTCATTGAGGAGGTAACACTTGACCAAGGATGTGTAGGGGGTTTGCCACATGTATCTGAGGAAGAGTGAAAGGCAAGCCCAACACAGGAGCTGGGGAGGGTCAGCTGGCTGGAGCAGCCGGGCAGGGAGGGTAGGAGAGAGGGCAGACACTGGGGAGAGCTCCAGCAGTTCCCATGCTTGATCATACATTGGGGTTTATAGAAATGCAGGCTCCGGTGGCCCTACCTTGAGTCTCTAGCAAATTCCCAGGCACTGCTGCTGCTGGTCTGAGTCACACTTTGAGACCCTCTCATCTATAGCAGAGTTACAGTATCCATGTATGCTTCCATGGTGTTCCCAGGGTCCTAAGTCCACCCCAGACCTCAGTGCAGGAGTTCTGGCCTTAGGGCTATAGGATCGGGCCAGCACCTGCATGTCACCCCGCTGGCGCTGCATCTGCATCACCTTTCCAGCCAAGTGGGGAGAGCATGACATTTGACCTTGGAAACATTAGGCTAGAAACATTTCGATAATGCTCCTGATTTAACTTACATTTTATTGTGTTCACTGAATGTGGAGTCCCCTGCTACAAACACAGATCTGGGCCACTTGAAAGACAATGTTAAGAACACTGGAAATCTCTCTTGGGCATGTGATTGTCTTGGCTTATCACCTCCTGAAATAGCACATGGCTCCTCAGTGTCTGAGAGCAGAAGACTAAGGATCTGAGCCCTAGAGCACCCTCATCAGGACGGCACTCATATGCCAGGGAAAGAGCCAGCCAATCCCTGGACTTCTAAATAACAGTAGATTGTGTGAGAAGCTGAAGCAGCACTTGAAAAACCAAAACAACCTGGTAAGTACTTGAAGACATAGTGCCAAGAATACTAATTGGGAAATGGGGAATGTGAAAACCAGAATCAGACACCCTCATCATGGAAACATGAGGTCTGCACTATGTGCAACCTACTTTGTATTTACTTGCTTTTGCCAATTAGATTGGAGTTTGATCTATGGGCTGGCAGGGACAGTTGTGCATTACTGGACACCTCAGGGAAGAGGCACTCAGCAAGAGAACAGAGGCAAGTGGCATGTTCAGAAAGCAAATGAGGGGACGCACACTTGCTCCAGTGGGTGAGGGAGGACTACTGGCCATGATCCACAAATAACACAAACATTCCCACCCGTGCTGCTCCCACCATCGAGACAGACTCCGAGACACTGATTTCTGCAGGAGACTGATTAAGGCACGTCATGCCTAAGGGAGATTTTAATTATGAAGCAGTACCTCATATTTGAATCAATTACAAGTCATTTTTAGATGCATGGCTCTTCATTTCCCTCTGGTTTGTTGTGCTCTGGGTCTGGAGATGGCTTCTCTTTTCAGTTACAGTCAAGGTGATGCTACTGTATGTGTTCTAGCTAAGCCCACATCGCAAATAAATCCCATAATGTTTTTTTTTTTTTTTGCGGTACTGGGGATTGAACCCAGGGGCGTTCTACCTCCGCGCTACACCCCCGGCCCTATTTTTTATACTTTATTTTGAAACTGGGTTTCACGAAGTTGTGGAGGGCCTCACTAAGTAGAGAGAGAGAGAGAGAGAAAGAGAGAGAGAGAAAGCGAGAGAGCTGAGGCTGGCCTCGAACCCAGATCCTCCAGTCTCCGCCTCCCAAAGTACTGGGATTACAAGCGTGCGCCACCACACCCGGCCCCCCGTAATGTTTTGATGACACTGCACTCATCAAAAGAGATAGTGGAGCATGACATTTATGTCTGCGTGATTTTGTGAAGGTACCACCCAGGAGTATCCACCCCTAATTGAAAGAAGTGCTTCCTTCTGCTTTGTGGTCTGAAACATTCACATGCTGAAGTCAGGCTGGTGCCTGGGAAATGTTACTAGTGACTGTGGGCTTCCAGATGTTGCTGGGTTTTATTGCTGGGTGGCCTTGGGAAAGTCTCTTGCATAGTCCAAAAAATCTGCCCAATGATTCTAACAGGTTGCTGAAAGCTCAGATGAGATAACTCAGGTAAATATGTTTAAAACCCTTAACTGCTGTACAAAGTTTGCTCTTAGTATGATCTGTATTTGAGGATTAAAATTTACAAAATTTTTTAGAAATGATGATGGAGGATGCAAAAACTTTTAAATAAATGGACTGTTTTACATAGCAACAAAACATTGTATTAAGAGTAAAAGTTGAGTTAACCAGTAGTTTAATGGTTAAAATTGAATATAGGCTCCTATAACGGAAAAGAACAATTACCAACTATATGAATACTAATTTGCATTTAGTGAGCTGTTCTGAATTGAATTAGTTTTCATGAGTTAAGAATAATGGCTATGAAACTTGAAAGTGTGCTTTTTAACAAAATTGTATGCCTTATATATTATATGTATATATGTATAGTTTATAACATAGCCCTGGCCTTCTTGATTTTATTATTTGTTGACACAAGTAATTCAGACTTAAGATCTTACTTAAATTAGCACATGATTAAGTTTCAGAGTACAGTTATAAGTAGAACCCTTACTTTTGAATTTACAAATTCTTATTTGTTTATACTGCAAAATTATCTAGATTATCTAATATAGTTAAAATATCTAGATCACAGAGTGAATTTTGACTTTACATTTGAATTTTGACTTTACAAATAATACTCAAAATATAAGGCTAATTATGTAAATATGACCCACAATTCAGTTTTAATTTATATACTAAAATAATGACTTATCCAGCTTGTGAAGATGTTGTAGAGAGAAAATGCCTCAATTCTTTAATATTTTCTATGTAAACACAGGTTGATAAAAAGAGAAGAATAAATGAGCCTTATCTGAATAAGTTAGTTGTAGTACAAATAATATTTGAAAAATTAAACCTTTTATTTTGATTAAATTGTAGATTCTATCTCCCTGCTAATATCACAGTCTTGATTACTTTTTTTTTTTTTTTTTTTTTT
>PVJS01016655.1:17969-37308 GCA_004027185.1 Glis glis | reverse complement strand
TCCTTCCCTCCCTCCCTTCCTTCCTTCCTTCCCTGAGTGGGTTTTTAATTTTTATACTCTCATTGGTGCACTGTAATTATATATCATAGGGAGGTTCAAAGTAGTACAAACAAACATGTACACAGCGCTTAGTGAGTTCCCCCTCAGGTCCCACCCGCTACCCGCCCCTCCCCGTACATAACAGTGAGGTTGGTAGAGCTCTCTTCATACGCGGGCACAGCATCATTTGAACTGTTTCCTTCATCAGTTCTTCCTTTTATCCCCCCACCTATCCACTCCCTCCCCTCTCCATTCCCAATATTCTACTGGTCACTTGCCTCAACTCAAGGGTCAAATGTTTTCTCTCATATGTGGACGCTAGAGAGAAAATAGAAAACAAGTCAGGCATGGTGGCACATGCCTGTGATTCCAGTACTTGGGAGGCTGAGACAGGAAGATCACAGGTTGGAGGCCAGCCTCAGCAACTTAGCAAGACTCTCAGCAACCTAGCGAGAACCTGTTTCAAAATTAAAAAATAAAATAGATTTGGGGGTGTAGCTCGGAGGTAGAATGCCCTTAGGTTCAACCCCCAGTACCACACACAGACACAGACACACACACACACACACACACACACACACACATACACACACACACAAGAAAACTAAACAGAAGGGACCTTAGATAATTAAGGAGCGAGGCGACTAAGAGAGGTTTTTAATGCCGCTGCCTATTCTCTTGGTTCACCTTCATTCCCTGGACTCACAAAATCCCAAGAGAAAGAAAGAGTAGCTGGGATGGGAAAGGTGACCGCCACACCCAGCTGATGCTGACCTTTCATCTGGACCCGTCACACGGACCCTTCCTCCCACCCCCATGTTGAGGTGGCCCCCCGAGTCTTGGCTGGATTCAAAGCTAATTTTCCTCTCTCAAGACAGTGCCAAGAGCAGTGGGTTCCTTTCCTTGCATGGTGGCCTTTGCATGGAGAGCTCAGATTCCCCAGACTCCAGTGTCGCCTCCTGCCACCCCATGAGAGAAGAGGAAAAGATCCAGGCCAAAAGAATTCCAGCCCCCACCCCGGAGGCCAGCCTTCTTGCCTGTGCACCCCTGGGTGACTGGGTTGGCCTCTCTGGAAGGAAGGTTGCTGATTCTTCCAGGAGGCCACAGTTAGTGCCACAGCACAGCACATTGTGGGGGGACATTTCCCACCATTTCAGGTGGCCCCAGAGAGAGTCATGGAACTTTCTTATATGGAGTGTAACTAGGAATGCTGCTCATCTCCCCAGTATCCCCTCCTCCCCTGGGTTCAATCCCCAGTAACACACACACACACACACACACACACTCCTGGAGGACTTCCTGATCAGTGTGCTGAACTGAGCACACATCTCCCCTCCCTTCAGCAAACATCAGTAAAGGAATACAAATAGTGTAACCATACACCAAGGGGGACAGAGGGGAAGGGCAGTGGACGAGGGATTTTTACAGATTTCTGGAAGGCAGAAGATGCATAAAGAAATGCTGGGTGATGAGGCGAATGGAGAGACTCTAAGCTCAGAATACACGTAGAGGGGACATGCTTAGTGGAGTCCAGAGATGGCCTCAGATTTAAACACGATAGGTCCTTTGGGCTGGCCTAAGATGAGAGTGAGGAGGAGCCATCGAGGACATGGGCAAAAGCAGCTGACCCCGCGACCCCGCCTCTCCTGCGGAAGATGTGGACTGGATGGTGGCATCGAATTCACCCCCTGGACAAAACAGAATGATTATGTCTTTTTCTTTTCTTTCTTTTTTTTTTTTTGTACTGGAGATTGAACCCAGGGCCATGCATATGCTAGGCAAGCACTCTACCACTGAACTACATTTCCAGCCTTTAAAAAAATTATTTTATTTTGAGTCAGGGTCTTGGTAAAGTTGCCCAGGCTGGCCTTAAACTTGTGATCTTCCTGCCTTAGCCTCCCAAGTAGCTAAGATTACTGGTGTGCACCACCAAACCTGGATCTGAGAATGATTATTTTTAAGAAATTGTATGATGTGGTGGGGCAGAATTAAGGCCATGTGTGTGAACTGGTTTAGTGAAATTGTGATATTCTTTTTTTTTTTTTGCGGTACCGGGGATTGAACGCAGGGGTGTTCTACCTCCACGCTACGCCCCTGGCCCTATTTTTTATACTTTATTTTGAAACCGTGTCTCACGAAGTTGCAGAGGGCCCCACTAAGGAGAGAGAGAGAGAGAGAGAGAGAGAGAGAGAGAGCTGAGGCTGGCCGTGAACCTGGATCCTCCGGTCTCCGCCGCCCAAAGTATTGGGATTACAAGCGTGCGCCACCACACCCGGCCAATACTCTTTTTTTTGTGGTACTGGGGATTGAACCCAGGGGCATTCTACCTCCGAGCTACACCCCCAGCCCTATTTTTTATTCTTTATTTTGAAACAGGGTCTCACTAAGTTGTGGAGGGCCTCACTAAGTAGCTGAGGCTGGCCATGAACACGGATCCTTCAGTCTCAGCCTCCCAAGTACTGGGATTACAAGCGTGTGCCACCATGCCTGGCAAAATTGTGATATTCTGATCTTTCATGTGGCTTAAAGCAAACCAGTGGCCAGCCCCAGCCGCCTGTGGATACAGAGCTCCTGATGAGAATATCTATCATTTCATTCATAAAAGTGAATGGATGAAGCTGGGTATGGTGGTGCATGCCTGTAATCCCAGTATTTGAGAAGCTGAGTCAGGAGGATTGAAAGTTTGAGGCCAGTCTCAGCAATTTAGAGAGGCCATTAGCAAGTGAGACCCTATTTAAAAAGGGGGGGGGCAGGGGTATAGCTCCAAGTACAAAAAAAAAAAAAGAAAAGAAAAAAAGTGAATGATGACCAAGGATACCCAAACATTTCAGGAAAATCTGAACTAAAGTAAGGTAAGTAGAGAATTGAATTGACTTCAGAGAAAGCAGAGATGATGAGGGAATAGAAGAGAACTTCTAAAACACCTCCCATCTTCAAAACATTCGTTCTATCACTCCTCGGCCTTTTGGCTAAGATCAAGTGTAGTATCTGTTCTTATCAGTTTAATATCTGATACGTCCTCTATCCGAGGACAATATATTAAATGGATTTTTGGAAATAGGAGATGGAATAGGAGTATGCTCCGTCCACTCCACGCATCAACCTCGTATTGCAGTACCTCCAGAAACGGTGCACCCCCCTTGGGGGAATAAAATAAAAACATTCACTCTGAACATATTTGACTCCTTGAGTGGTCCTGTCGAAGGAAAATTTACACATATAGTTTGAAATCTGTGCTGTAATGTCCAAAATGATAGCCATGAACCACATGTGGCTATTTTACATTTAACTTTAAATGAATTAAAATGAAACATGATATAACATCCAGTTCCTCAGTTGCACTAACCACATCTCAAATGCTCAGTGGCTGCATGTGGCTAGTGGATATCTATTGGACAGTGCTGATAGAGAACGTTTACATCACCGAAGAAAGTTCTACTGGACAGCGTTATCTATAGCAAGAGGTTTCAGCCAAAATCGCATTTTAGCACCATTGCAAAGATTTATATACACACATATATACATCAGTCACTTCCTTTTAAAAATATTTACTTTGTTTTTATGCATTTTTAAATTGAGGCATAATTTATATACGGCAAACGGGCAAATCTTAAGTGTACAAGTTAAAGAATTGCTAGCATGACTACAACTCAAATGGGTCTATGGAACATTTCCATTGCTCCAGAAAGTTCCCTGTATCCCTTCCCAGTCAATATTTTATTGCACTCTCTCCCCCCTCCCCTAAACAACTACTGCTCTGAAATCCATCACTATAGATTTTTACCTGTCTTTGACCTCAGAGTGGGGATCCTACAGTGCGTATCTTTAGCACTAGTTCCTTCTCTCTGCAGAATGCTTTCAAGAGTCCTCCATGTTCTACACATACTATGTGTGATGCTGAGTACAGTTTGTACTGTTTTATTGCTGAGTTATGTTCCACTGCATAAATATACCACAATTTGTTTATCCATTCACCCATTGAAGAACACGCGGGTTATTTCCAGTTTTTGCCTGTGATGAATAAAGATGTTATGAATATTGCTTTCAAGTCTTTTTCTGGCAGATCTCTCCCTCTTTAAGATACTCTTTAGGGACTTTCTGGATTGGACACTGTCAGACTACAGGACTGACCTGGCTAGGGAGGAGGATGGTGAGTATAAAATTGAGCTAAGACTGGGCATTGGTGGCGCACGCTTGTAATCCCAGTACTTGGGAGGCTGAGACAGGAGGATCGCAGGTTTGCGGCCAGCCCCAGCAACGTAGTGATGCTCTCTGCAACTTAGTGAGATCCTGTTTCAAAATAAAAGAACAAAATTGGGCTGGGGGTGTAGCTCAGAGGTAGAATGCTCCTGGGTTCCATCCCCAGTAACACACACACACACACACACACACACACACACACGAGCTAAGAGCTGGGGTGGTGGTGCACACCTGTAATCCTAGTACTTGGGAGGCTGAGACAAGGAGGACCCAGGTTCAAGGCCAGTCTCAGCAACTTAGTGAGACCCTCGGTAACTTAGTGGGACCCTGTTTCAAAATAGAAAATAAAAAGGACTAGGGGTTTTGCTCAGAGGTAAAATGCCCCTGGGTTCAATCTCCAGTGCCAAAATAAAATGAAATAAAAAAATTAGCCAAGAGGAAGACAAAGAAAATCATTTGGAACACATTCACTGAAAAATGAGTTGATTGCTTTGGGGGTTATTTTTGGCATTATTATGAATTTTATAGGGTTTCCATGTGTTGTTGTGAGCTTCCTGCTGCTCAGTCCTGGCAGCCCTGGCAATGCCACTCACCCTGTGACCTGACTTATCTGATAGCCCCGCCCTAGCTCGGACACACCCCTTCTTGCCAGAGCATCCAATCAGCCTTCTTGATGGTCCACAGCCAGGGTGATCTTTTTAAGACACAAGTCTGACTCTCATTTTCTTCTTTAAAATACTTCAGCAGAAGTTGGGCATGGTGGCACAATCCTGTAATCCCAGTACTTGGGAGACTGAGACAGGAGGATTGCAAGTATAAGGCTGGCCTCAGCAACTTAGCGAGACCCTCAGCAATGTAGTGAGACACATTTTCAAAAAAATAAAGAGGGCTGGGGGTGCAGCTCCAAGGTAGAATGCCCTGGGTTCAATCTCCAGTACCAAACAAACAAACAAAAATTTCAGTGGTTTCCCATTGCTCATGGGGAGAAACCTAAACATCCATTTAAGGTGTTTCATAAGTCCCTTGTGATCAGGCCCAAAGTTGCCGTTCCAAGGTCCTTTCTTCCCAGCTGTGCCAGGCAGGGACTCTCAGAGCTCTTCACCTTGGGACCAGGGTGAGACAAATGAGGTGCTATTCACAAGTGCCAAAAATCTCAGAAACCACAATAAATCATATTTTAAATCAACATTAAAAAATCAAAACTGAGATTTTGGCCAGACCGTGCCAATGGCTACTGGCATTGCCTCTTCCACATGCCACCAACAAAAATGCCAGTGACCTGCTGTAAATCCAGCAACCGCAGATCAGCAGCAATAAAAGTGAGCAGCAACTCGATCCATGCTCAACAGAGACCTAAACTGTGGTGGCTGCAGCAGTGGTAGCGGTGCCATCTTGGTCAGGCCATGCCAACGGTGACTAGCATTTTGGCTTCTGCCAACAAAGAAGCCAGCATCCTGTTGTAAATCCAGCAACTGCAGATCATCAGCAATGAAAGTGAGCAGCAACTCGATCCACACTTGCCCGGAAGCCTGACCAGAACCTGCGGCAGCACAACTGAGCCCACCTCCTCCTCAGAGATTAATAGCAGCGCTCAATGAGACCATAAGTTAATGAGCCACCACAGGGGGAGATCACCCAGTGTGACCACAGGGACTTGTGTGGCAAGCAATAGACTTGCAGGGTCTGAGACTAAGAAGACAGCTTCCAAAGACATTCAGACGGGACAGACCTACAGACTGCAGGTCGCAGCACCCTTGCAGGGTTCCGGGTGATTGCCACAGGACTCACAGTAGTGGTACCTGGGGAAAAATTAGACCACCACAGCCTTCTCTGTGGAAAACATGGAGTTCCGTGTTTGCACTGAGTTGGGTCAAAGAGACATCTGCCACTTCTGTAGACAAAGAGAGACAAGGCCCAGGGTCCCATGCTGGCGACACCCGCTATATGTATAAACAGAGAGAGACAGTGGTGTCCAGTGGAGAATTCAGAGACACACAATTACAGTGAAAGGGGCACTAGTGGCACTGGGTGCCTGCACAGACAGAGAGAGGCAACAGGAAAGGATTGCAATCACTGAAGGACAGCAAGAATTGGGCCTGCATATGGACACTATTGCTATAGGATACTGAGAAAGTGAGAACACTTGGAATGTGCTCGAGAACCTACTATAATAGGTAGACCTTAATAGGCTAAAAGGATCCACGTAGACACAAGAGGGTGGCAGAGCCCAGCAGCTCTGTACTTGTATATCTGTAGGGTGGGTTTTTTTTCTGTATGTTTGTTTGCTTGTTTGTCTGTACTTTTCCCCATCCCTTTTGTAAGCTTCTTCCCTCTTTCCTATATACTCTCTTCTCTATGTCCCTTTTTTTCTTTTTCTTTCTTTCTTTGCCTTGTACTAAATCCATTTCGTATCACTATACCTAAATACTATACACTGGCTACTAGAATCCTCCTTTATTTTCACTAACCTTAATTTTTCTTATCTATTACCTTACTATACTCAAACTCTTATTCTACTCAATTCTATTCTCTACTTTACCCTATCCCTGCATTCCTTACTTCAGCTCCTTCCTCCTCACTCACACTTCACCATTGAATTCAACACAACCTGCCCTTGTATATACCAGCTGACTCCTCTAAACTCCTACTGCTAAGATTGGACCAAATGGGTGAACCACCAGAAAGGACTGCCAGACACTAAGGACAACTAACCACAGCCTGAATATTGAAGTTTAAAAATGCACAGGGCACGAACTGTCCAGCTCACACCTCTGAGTGTACTCCCTATTATGGAGGTGACAGACTGGTCCCCGGACCTTAACAACTGGAACCCATCAACATCACCATTGCAGCGGGCAGAAGGAACCCTAGAGTAATTGCAACCCAGTACTGACTATCTACAGGCAGAACAACAGTGGGGGGATACAGGACATAGATTTCAAAGTTGGTTTTAAAGGGTAATAAACACACAACAAAGAGCTGAGAATAACCATTCAGTAAAGACTACTCACCTTTAAGGTTCACATAGTAGTAGATATCTACCTCCAGAATAAGATACTATAAAGGGAGAGAGATTAGACATAGGAAACCTACAGAGTGAGAAAGAGCGCTATCAAAAGCAACAAAGATATAAACTTAAGAAACCTGAAATCATGAAAAGGAAGAATAGCAAAGAAACAATGAGCTTCCACAACTCCATAGCAACAGAACCCGCCAACACAGAATTGCAAAGATTGCCAAAAGGAGAAATCAGAACTTTAATAGTAGAAATGATACAAAATTTCAGGAAAGAATTCAGAGAGAGCCTGAAAGAATGAAGGATCAAGTAAACAAAGAATCTGACACCCTGAACAGGAATCAAAAAGAAGCTCTGAAGGAAGTGAAGGATGCAATAATTGAAACGAAGGCATCAATACAAACTATCAACAATAGACTAGACCACATGGAAAACAGAATCTCACTCTTAGAAGATGACCTCTCCAGAAATGAACGCATAGTATATAATTTAGAATAAACAATTTGACCGCATGAATTGGACATCGAAGAGATCTCACCCAATCTTAAAAGAGCAAACTTGAGAATAATAGGCATAGAAAGGGTAATAGAAGCTACCAAAGGAATCAATAACCTTTTCAGAGAAGTAATATTAGAAAATTTTCCAAATATGAAAAAAGAGGTCGACACACACCTACAGGAAACATGTAGAACCCCTAATAGACTAGATCAGAGAATAGGTTCACCACGCCACATAATAATCAAATTGAATAATGTAGAGGCCAAGGAGAGAATCTTAAAGGCAACGAGAGTAAAAGATCAAGTAACATTCAGAGGCAAACCAGTAAGAATCACTCCAGACTTTTCAAAACAAGTCATGAAAGCCAGGAGGGCCTGGAGTGACATATTCCAAATTCTGAAAGAAAACAATTTCCAGCCAAGATTTATCTACCCAGCAAAGATACCTATCAAATGTGACGGGGAAATAAAAACCTCCCACGACAAACAGAGCTGAAAGACTTTATGTGTTCCAAGCCAACATTAGAGAAAATACTCAAAGAGATTAATTAGAAAGAAGAAATAATGAAGATCTGCCAGAACCAGAGAGAAATAATCATTTCCACCAAATAACTAGCAAAGAAGAACAAACACTACCTCAAACAGAGATTAAAACTCAAAATATTAGGGATAAAAATTCATCTCTCAATAGTCACTCTGAATATAAATGGCCTCAACTCCCCAATCAAAAGACATAAGGTGCAAAATGGATTAAAAATCACAATCTATCTATATGCTGCCTGCAAGAAACACACCTTACAAGTAAAGATACTCACGAACTAAAGGGGAAGGGATGGAGCAAGGTAATCCACGCTAATGGAACTCAAAAACAAGCCAGAGTAGCAATTATGATATCAGACAAATTAGACTTCAAACCTAAACTTAACAGAGGAGACAAAGCAGGTCATTTCTTACTGGCAAAAGGAACAATCCAGCAAGAGGATAAAACGATAGTCAACATTTATGCCCAAAACATAGGTACAACCACTTTCATAAAAGAAACTCTTCATGACATTAAGTCACACATAGATCCCAATACAATAATATTGGAAGACTTCAATACCCCTCTCACACCACTAGATCGATCTTCAAGACAAAAGGTCAGTAAAGATGCCTCAGACCTAAGGAACACCAGAAACCAAATGGACCTACTAGACACATACAGAATATTCCACCCAACTACAGCTGAATTCACATTTTTTTCAGCTGCTCATGAAACCTTCTCTAAAATAGACCATATCTTAGGCCACAAAGTAAGTACTAGCAAGTTAAAAAAAGTGATATAATCCCCTGAGTCTTTTCAGACCATAATGGAATGAAACTAGAAATCAACTATAAGAAGACCCAGAGAAACCTCATAAACATGTGGAGACTGAACACTGCTGAATGAGGAATTGGTCACAGAAGAAATAAGGGGAGAAATTAAGAAATTCCAAGAAACAAATGAAAACAGAGACATCAAAATCTCTGGGACACTCTGAAGGCAGTATTAAGAGAAAAATTCATAACACTGAGTGCTCACATAAGAAGAACAGAAAATCACCAAATAAATAACCTAATAACATACCTCAAAGCCCTTGAAAAACAGGAACAGTCTAACCCCAAAGCCAGTTGAAGACAGGAAATTATTAAAATCAGAGCAGACATCAATGAAGTAGAGAATAAAAAAATATGAAAAATCAACAAAACCAAAAGCTGGTTTCTTGAAAAAATAAACAAGATAGATAAACCACTAGCCAACCTAACCAAAAGAAAGAGAGAATCAACCCAAATTACTAAAAAAAGAGATGAAAAAGGTGATATTACCACTGACAGCATGGAAATCCAGAGGATTATCAGAAACTACTTTGAAAAACTATACTTCAACAAAATGGAAAACCTAGAAGAAATTGACAAATTTCTAGACACATACAACCTTCCTAGGTTGAATCAAGATGATATAGAAAAAAAACAAATTGACCAATACCATTCAAAGAGATTGAAGCAGCAATAAAGAGCCTACTATCAAAGAAAAGCCCAGGTCCAGATGGTTTCCCAGGTGGATTTTATGAAACCTTTATAGAAGAACTAATCCCAATACTTCTCAATCTATTCCATGAAACAGAAAGAAACAGACTCCCAAATAAATTCTATAAAGCCAACATCACATTAATGCCAAAACCAAATAAAGACAGCTCAAGAAAAGAAAACTATAGGCCTATATTGTTGATGAACTTAGATGCATAATGTCTAAACAAAATACTAGCAAAATACCACATTCAAAACCGCATTCAAAACCACATCAAGAAAATTGTACATCATGACCAAGTTGGGTTCATCCCGGGGATGCAAGGCTGGTTCAACATATGAAAAACAATCCATATAATCCACCACATAAACAGAACTAAGACAAAAATCACATGATCCTTTCAATAGACGCTGAGAAAGCATTTGACAAAATCCAAACACCCATTCATGATAAAAACACTGCAGAGATTTGGAATAGAAGGAACATAGCTCAACATCATAAAGGCAATATACAATAGGCCCACAGCCAACATCATGTTGAATGGGGAAAAAATACGAGAGTTCCCCTTAAAAACAGGAACAGGACAAGGATATCCGCTATCACCACTCCTTTTCAATATAGTACTTGAGACTCTGGCCAGAATAATAAGGCAAGAGACGGAAATAAAAGGAGTGCAAATTGGAAAAGAAGAACTGAAACTATCTCTATTTGCAGATGACATAATACTGTACTTAGTATACCCAACAAATTCAACCAGAAGACTTATAGAACTGATCAACAAATTCAGCAAAGTGTCTGGATACAAAATCAATCTTAAAAAATCAGAAGCTTTTGTATATGCCAACCATAAATCCACTGAAAAATAAATCCAGAAAACGTTTCCATTCATGATATCCCCCCAAACAATAAAATACTTAGGAATAAACCTAACCAAGGAGGTAAAAGACCTCTACAAGGAAAATTATAAAACATTGAACAAAGAAATTGAAAAAGATTTTTGAAGATGGAAAGACTTCCCATGCTCTTGAATAGGCAGAATAAATATCATCAAAATGGCCATTCTTCCAAAAGTGATCTACAAATTCAATGCAATATCCATTAAATTACCAAGGTCATTCTTCATAGACATAGTCCTTAAATTCATTTGGAACAACAAAAAACCTAGAATAGCCAAAGTAGTTCTCAGCAACAAGAACCATGCAGGAGGCATCATAATACCTGACTTCAGACTATACTACAAAGCCATAGTGATAAAGACAGCATGGTATTGGCACAAAAGCAGACACATAGACCAATGGAGCAGAATAGAAGACTGAGGAACAAATCCACATGCTTACAGCCAATTGATTTTTGACAACGGAGCCAAAAACATACACTGGAAAAAAAGATAGCCTCTTCAACAAATGTTGGCAAAACTGGTCAACCACAAGCAGAAAAATGGAAATAAACCCCACTTTCTCACCCTACACAAGAGTCAATTCAAGATGGATCAAAGACCTGGAAATTAGACCAGAGACCTTGCAGCTACTTGAAGAGGGCATAGGTCCAACTCTTCAACACATAGGCACAGGCAAAATCTTCCTCAACAAGACCCCAAAGGCACAAGAAGTTAATAAAAGGACTAATAGGTGGGATTGCATTAAACTGAAGAGCTTCTGCTCAGTAAAGGAAACTATCAAGAACCTCAACAGAGAGCCAACAGAATGGGAGATTTTTGCCAGCTACTCCTCTGATAGAGGACTAATATCTAGAATATACAGAGAACTCAAGAAACTCACCACTAAAAAAACAAACAACCCAATCAAAAAATGGGCAAGTGAACTAAATAGGCACTTCACAAAAGAGGAAATACAAATGGCCAATAAATGTATGAAAAAATGCTCAACATCATTAGCAATCAGAGAGATGCAAATCAAAACTACCCTGAGATTTCACCTAACCCCAATTAGAATGGCAACCGTTAAAAACACAAACAATAACAAATGCTGGAGAGGATGTGGAGAAGTAGGAACTCTAATACACTGTTGGTGGGATTGCAAATTAGTGCAACCACTTTGGAAAACAGTGTGGAGGATCTCCAGAAGACTGGAAATGAACCTACCATATGACCTAGCAAGACTACTTCTAGGTATCTACCCCAAAGAATGGAAACCAAATTACCAGACTAATGCATGTGTATCTATGTTTATAGCTGCACAATTCACAATTGCCAAACTATGGAACTAGCAAGATGTCCATCAATAGATGAATGGATTACAAAGCTATGGGATATGTACACAATGGAATTTATGCAGCCATCAAGAAGAACAAAATTACATCATTTGCAGGGAAATGGATGAAAATAGAGAACATTATGCTAAGTGAGATTAGTCAGTCACAAAATGTGAAAAGTCAGATGGTCTCCCTAATATACAGAAACTAGGGAGAATAGGGCATAGGAGGGACTCCAGACAAAGATGGAGAAAACCTTAGATGAGTAAAGAAGGCGACCTAATTGAGGGAGATGGGAGGGGGGAAGATGGAAACACCCTAATGTACAGGATGTACATGCACAAACTTAACAAAGTCAACTACTATGCTGAGCATGAGAAGGAGGGAAGGGGGAGGGAGTGGGGGTGGGAATTGGGGGAGGGCTAACTGACTGATGTGTGCATGTATACTTCTACCACCCTGAAAACCATCAAGATGTATGATTACAATGCAGCAGTAAATTAAAAAAATCAAAACTGATGAAAAAATTCATGATGAACAAAATATTAGAACTTCACATAAAGACAGGCTCTGACAGTGCTGCTCTGAGCCACACTGGAGTCTAAAGCAAAGGGAAAAGTGCATCCTCACGTGTGTGCTTTTATGTATTTTAAAAGGCTTAATTTAAATATTAAAAACAGAAAAGTAGACATATCAACATTCACACCATTATTTTAAATTTTAGTATTTTATTTTTACCCAAGCCAGAATTTATCACAATTTCACTTTCTTGGTCTTAATAGAAAAGTGCTGGGGATTGAATCCAGGGGTGTTCTACCTTTGAGCTACATCCCAAACCCTTTTTTGTATTTTATTTTGAGACAGGGTCTCGCTAAGTTGCCCAGGCTGACCTTAAGCTTGTGATCATCCTGCCTCAGCCTCCTAAATTGTTGGCATTACAGGTGTGAACCTCAGCCCCCGCTATCAGTTATATTTTTAAAAATATAATTCTGGAAAAGAGTAGATTTTGAGTGCAGTTTTACTATGGCTGCACAGTACCAATGTAATGAGGTAATGACATCCTCTTTGCCTGGGACTCCCCTTTTTCCTGACCAGGCAGCATGGGGCAGTGTCTCAACTCTGGGCTACCTCAGTTATCCATCCTAGTCTCACCATTCACTAGCTAGGTGATATTGGGCAAATTATTTAACTTCTCTGTCTGCACCTTAGTGCAGAAAAGATATCATAAAGGAAGCTCCGTGTTGGAGTGGTCGTGAGGATTAACTGAGATAGTCCATTTAGAGCTCTTAGGGAAATATGAGGACCAGAGGAAGTTCTTGAAAGAATAAAAAGTGAGTGATTGTCATCCCTAGGTGCATCCTTCTCATCCTTCAAACCCTGCTTAAGCCTGAGGCTCCTCTGCCTATTCCAGGCAGCGTTGTCTCTTCCCCTTTCTCCGGGCTCCTCGACCCCTGTCCTTCTCTCTGGCATCTCCTGACCACACTGCAATGTCCTCACGTGCTTATCATCTGTCTCCACCACTGCACTGTGAGCAGCCCAAATCAGCAATCACGGCGTCTCCTGGAAAGCCAAGGTTGAACCTGCTATATCAGCAGGGGTCCTGGTCTATTCTTAGTGCTCAGCTCTGGGCTTGCACTGCTGTGAAGGAGACAGAAGATGAGGTTTCTGCCCCAGGGAGGTCACAGTCTGAGGGAACAGTTGACTGACACGAAGACCAGTGACCCAAATTTACAGGCCAGTCCTGAATTCAGTCCCCACATGGGGACTGTCATTGTGCAAAGGCCCATGGTGTTTCTTGGACACCGTGAAATGAGCCATTCTGAGGAGTGGTGGAGCCTCTGGGAGTGATCTCCGGGTCTGAGCAGAACCTTGGGCTACACGCAGGGGCTCTTAGGATGGGACACCCTCTTATGGATATCCTCATAGACTTCGATGAGGTGCCTACTGATTCCAGCTTTGGGAGTTTGTTCATGATTCTTCATCTGAGGAACCTCCACCTCCAGTTCTGCTTTCAGCCTCTAATCTAGGACTCCACTGCCTCTTTTCCTTCCTTCCTGGATCACACAGGGTTCCAGTGGAGAAACAGAAGATAGGAAGATGCTTAGACGCGTATGTGTATATGTATAGTCACGCACCACGTAATGACATTTTGGTCAATGATAGACTGCATCTATGACGGTGGTCCCATAGATTCTAATGGAGTTGAAAAATTCCTATCACCGAGTGATGCTGTAGATGTTGTGACGTCATAGTGCAGTGCACTACTCATGTGTTGGTGGTGATGTGAACAAGCCACCTGTGCAGCCAGTCATATAAAAAATACAGCACAAAAATGGGCATGGTTAGCCGGGCGTGGTGGCGCACGCTTGTAATCCCAGTACTTTGGGAGGCGGAGACCGGAGAATCTGGGTTCGCGGCCAGCCTCAGCTCTCTCGCTCTCTCTCTCCCTGTCTCTCTGTCTCTCTCTCTCTCTTTACTTAGTGAGGCCCTCCGCAACTTCGTGAGACCCGGTTTCAAAATAAAGTACAAAAAAATAGGGTCGGGGGTGTAGCGCGGAGGTAGAACGCCCCTGCGTTCCATCCCTGGTACCGCAAAAAAAAAAAAAAAATGGGCATGGTGGCTCAAATTTGTAATCCCAGTGCTTGGGAGGCTGAGACAGGAGGATCGCAGGCTTGAGGCCTATTGCGGTAACTCCGGCGGACGATCTACTCCGTGGTTCCTGCCACGGAAGGTCGCTGCACCAAGCAGCTTCCTGACAAAACAGTTTATGGTCCCCAGCCACAGACGGTCACTGCCCAGACAGCTTCCTGACAAAACAGTCTATAGTCCCCAGCCACAGATGGTCGCTGCCCAGACAGCTTCCTGAAGTCTGTGGATCCTGCCACAGACGGTCACTGCGTCAAGCAGCTTCCTAACAATGGTCTTCTCGCATGAAACAATATGAAGTATGATATGGTAATTTGCAAAATAGTTATATTTAATAATCGGGGGGTCGGGGAGGAGATAGAGATGGCAAATTCTCCCATCCATCTGTATCCAGCACCTTGCCTTTATAGACACTTTAGACAAGGCATCATAAAAGTTAATCGAACAGAGATCAGCAATTATCTCAGGTTTCGGTAAAGATTAATCAAACAGGGATCAGCAGTTATGTGACAAGCCTAGGGGAAGGAGGGATTGACCATTAGTACCTTGAAGATTACACCAGGTCCCTTGGAATGTGTCCGTTTGCGGACAGATCCCATCCAGCCAAATACCATGTATCCAAACTGGGCTGGTCCAAGATGATAATCTCAGTGTGCCTCTAAGACAGGTCTCGGTCCTCAACAGAGGCCAAACTCAGCAACTCAGTGAGGCCCTCAGCAACTTAGTGAAAGCTGGTCTCAAAATAAAGAGCAAAATAGGGCTGGGGGTATAATTGGAGGTAGAATGCCCCTGAGTTCAATTTCCAGTATCACCAAAAAATATAAATAAAAACAAAAAAAATACAGTGCATACAATTTTGTACCGTATGTGATACTTGACAATGATAATAAATGGATATTTGCTGGCTTATTTATTTACTAGGCAATACTTTTTAATCATTATTTTAGAGTTATATTCCTTCTACCTATAAAACAAATATAAGGGCTGGGGGGTGAAGCTCAGTGAGCAAGACCCTAGAACTGCAAAGAAACCCACCAAAAAACCACCCCCAAAACAAAAACCAAGCCAAAATTAAACAAAAACACCAAACAAAAGTAAACAAACAACCAGAGCAAACCCCAAAACCCCTATAACTCACTGTAAAACAGTATCCAGTGTTGTGCTGGCAACAGCCTCATAAGTCTCGTGTTTACCATCTCTTGATTGTATCAAGAGGCCACGTTGAGTGACTGACCCATACTACCTAGCTTTTATAAGTACACCTATGATGTTCACACAGTGATGCGATTGGCTAACAACATACTTCTCAGAGTGCATCCCCATCATTAAATGACGCATGACTCCATATGTGTATGTGAGTGTACATATGGAATTGATTTATACAACTGGGGGGTGGGGAGCTGGCTAGATAAGACCAGCAAAGGCAGGCTGGGCAGGCACAAGCTGAACTTCTGTCCACAGGTAGAATTTCTTTTTCTTCAGGAAGTCTCAGTCCTGCTTGTAAGGGCTTTCACCTGATTGAATCAGGCCCACCCAGAGTATCGAGGACAATCTCCTTCTCTTAAGATCAATTGATGGTCAACATTAATCATATCTATAAAATATCCTCATAGCACCACCTAAAATAATGTTGGCTTGAATGACTGGGGACTATGGCCTAGTCAAGTTGGCACATAAAACTGGTCATCAAATTCCCCAAATTTGTTTCCTGGATCTACGGAAGAAGAATAAACATATTTAGCCTCTTTGTGCCTGTGCCTTTATTCATGTCCAAGAGACAAGAATAAAAAGGGATTCTCATCAGGCGGGACCCATATCTTATCCAAATGACTTACAGTTGGGGGAAGTGGCTACAGATTCTCCTCAATAGTTCAAGCAGAAACCACATTACCACAAAACGGGTGTGAACATCCTCTTCTCCACAGGAATGAGGGTCTCCCAGGTGGGAGGAAAGAGCAGATGGGGCAAAAAGAAGAGGAAGCATACATTTCCTGGGCACCATTCATGCTAGAGAGCAACTCCTCCCGAATTCTCATCCCTAGAGCTCATCTAGTTAGTATTACATTCTCCTAACTCTCACTTGTGGGGGCTACCACATCTCCTCCATCTACTCCTTTTTTTCTACTCCCATCGACTCACCTGCATACCCATGAATCCACTCCATCCACCCACCCACCTACCAATCTATACATCCACACATGTACCTATCCATCCAGGTGTTAATACACATATACCACACATATGCCTCCATCCAGCTGCCAATACACAGCTTCCCATCCATCCATCCATCCATCCATCCATCCATCCATCCATCTATCCATCCATCTACCTATTTACCCACTCCATAGATATTTACAGATATTTACTAAATGCCTACCATGACTCAGGTCACCATGCTTGGTGCTGAGGATGCAATAGCAAGAGAAACAGAAACAGCTCCTTCCCTAAGGGAGCTTACTGTCTAGGAAGCAGACATTCTTATAGACAAATGCAAGGCTGCAGCTGAGACAAATGCTTGAAGCAGGGGTACCTGATGCTATGGAAACCTCTAGTGGGAGATTGAGCCGAGGCAGGGAGGCAGGGAGGACTTCTCAGCTGGAGCTCAGTGACAGAAGATGAGTTGTGGACTTCATGAAAGCAGAGAGGGAGGATCAGTGAGTTCACGGGATGGAAGGCAGTGGTGTGGCTGGAGTGGGGAGTAGGGCAGCAGGAGGGATAGGTAAGGGCCATCTGTTCAGGGCCATGTTGGGAAGTTTTAGTATTTTTACCCAAAATAAAGTATTTTAGAGAGAGAATGAGTGATCAAATTTGTGTTTTGAAAAGACAACAGGGGGAGGAGAAAGCGATGAGGTGGGGAAACCACACAAGAGGCTGGGATAGTAGTTGTCCTGTAGAGTGTTAAGAATGTGGCTAGCCGGGCGTGATGGCACACACCTGTAAACCCAGTACGTGGGAGGCTTAGACGGGAGGATGTGGGTTCAAGGCCGCCTCAGCAATTTAGCAAGTCTCTGTGTCAACATAAAAACTAAAATAAGCCGGGCGTGGTGGTGCACGCTTGTAATCCCAGTACTTGGGAGGCTGAGACAGGAGGATCCGGGCTCACGACCAGCCTCAGCTACTTAGTGAGGCCCTCTGCAACTTAGTGAGACCCTGTTTTGAAATAAAGAATAAAAAATAGGGCTGGGGGTGTAGCCCAGAGGTAGAATGCCCCTGGGTTCAATCCCCAGTACCGAAAAAAACCTTGAAATAAAGCTGGGGGTGTAGCTCAGAGGTAGAATGCCCCAGGTTCAGTCCCTAGTGCAAGAAAAAAACAAGAATGTGGTATTGAATTTTTTGGGATAAATATTTTTATTATCCAAATATCAGTCAAAAATGTTGCATTGAGAGATACTTAATGTTCTATGAAGTTCCAGTGTTTAAAAGCTGAGAGATGTCGAATGGGGAAATGTTCACTGGGGAGAAGTTCTGCAGGGCATCCTTCGTCTGGCTTTGCACGTGCTCCTTGAGGCGGGACCAAGCCTGACTCATGTCCCTCCTCCCCACCCCTGCACAGGGCCAGGCCCAGTATAGACACGGGATGATTTTGAGCTAACCAAGGGATGAGTGAATGGTTTAGAGGGCCATGCTGGTCTGGGGAGAGATCTGTTACCCCTCTCTCTGCCCTGCTCTTTGTGGAAGGGGGCTGACTCCTGCAGGCAGCATTTTCTACCCTTCTATGTCAGTGGCTCCCCGAGGGGCTCAGCCAATGGGACACATTGTTGGAAGATGGGGAGGTAGAAGAAGGGAGAGACCAGGGCATTTGCCCCCACTTTGGCTGCTTTGGGTGGAGACTCCAGTAGCGGCTGCACCTCCTTTGTGGTTCCAGCTTCTTCGGGCTGACCCCAGGACCTTCCTGCTCATTGTCCTTTCTCTGTCCCTATGGCCTGGGGAAGAGGGGGCTTCCTGGTGTTCCTAACCCTTGTTTGCCTCACTGGTCTTGCTCCCATGACCAGCGTAACCAACTCGCTGCGCTCAAGGCCCTCTTGCCTTAAGCACTTGGGGGGCATCCCTCTCCCCCGCCCTGTTGGATTCTGGTTAACACAAGACTGAGAACCTCAGCCCTTTTGGGAAGTCCCCCACCTACATACCAGCTGCTGTGAGGAACTCCTCGAGACACAAACGAGGGAGCTGGCATTGCACTTCTGAGAAATAAAAGTATAAGCCAGGGTGGTGGTACACAGCAGTAATTCCAGTACTTAGGAAGCTGAGACAGGAAAATTGCAGGTTTGAGGCCAAACACAGCAACTTAGGGAGACCTTGGTTCCAAATAAAAATATAAAATAGGGCTGGGGGGGTGTAGCTCAGAGGTAGAACACCCCTGGGTTTAATCCCCAGCACCATGCAAACAAACAAATAAATAAAAGTATAGATAATGCACTTAAAAGAAAGTGCTACTTTTCTAAGAAATAAAAGTCTAGATAAGCACATCGGAGTGAGGGAGTAAGAAAAAGTTTTGCAGTAACAAGAATTATTACAGCCAGGCGTGGTGGCGCACACTTGTAATCCCAGTACTTTGGGAGGTGGAGACTGGAGGATCCGGGTTCGCGGCCAGCCTCAGCTCTCTGTCTCTCTCTCTCTCCCCCCCGTCTCTCTCTCTCTCTCTCTCTCTCTCTCTCTCTCTCTCTCTCTCCTTAGTGAGGCCCT
>PVJS01016655.1:0-17869 GCA_004027185.1 Glis glis | reverse complement strand
CATTCTCATTAGCCCTACAAAGAAGTTTTGTTGCTCTCATTTTACAGATGAGCAAACAGAGGCTTAGTAAATGGTAGAGCTGGTGTGTGTGTGTGTGTGTGTGTGTGTGTGTGTGTGTGTGTATGTGTGTTACTGGGGATTGAACTCAGGGGCATTCCACCTCCAAACTACATTAAAAATCTTTTTTTAAAAATTTGCTTTGAAACAGGGTCTCGCCAAGTTGCTGAGGGTCTTGCTAAGCTGCTGAGGCTGGCCTTGAACCTGAAATTCTCCAGTCTCAGCCAAGTACTAGGATTCCACCATGCCTGGCTCAGAGCTGAAATTTGAACCTCTGCTCCAAGTTCTTCCATATTTCATGACCATTCTGCATAGCACACTGACAGAGAGGAACCCTCTCAAAGAAATAGAATGAGCTTATTAATTATATATGTAACATGCACACATGCAAATATATATTTAGTATATTAAACATAATGTTGTTAATAAGCTGCTAAGAAGTTTGTTAAACTGGGACTTGCCGCTCAGCACGGGAAAGGCTGAGTCCTTAATATTCAAGTCACCCCTGGTGACATCCATGATGCCACATACCCAGACGAGGGTTAAGACATCAGCCACTACAACCAACAACCTGTGTGACATCCCCTGAACACACAGCTCTCGCACCGGCTGTCACTTTAACAATGGCATAAAACTGCACTTCGGGGGACCCGCCGCAGTAAAATCCCGGGCCTGATTGTCCAGGAGACCATGTCTTCCTCACAGGTCACAGAGCAAACACTGTGAGAAACAAACCAATTACAGAAGAAAGAGGAGATTTCAAAGAGCAGGCAGGGTCCTTGCAGTGCGCCTGGTATAGAAGCCGGCAGGAGAAGCCAAGAAAACCAGCCTCGAAGGCCTTTGCAACATTTAACCCTTCCTTCAGGCAACTCAGTACAGACGTCTGCTTAGAGGATTTTATTTTATTTTATTTTATTTTGTGGTGCTGAGGATTGATCCTGGGGGCATTCTACCTCAGCCCTATTTTATTTTTAAATTTTGAGAACCGGGCATGGTGGTGCACGCTTGTAATCCCAGTACTTGGGAGGCTGAGACAGGAGGATCCGGGTTTGTGGCCAGCCTTAGCTACTTAGTAAGGCCCTCTGCAACTTAATGAGACCCTGTTTCAAAATAAAGAATAAAAAATAGGGCTGGGGGTGTAGCTTGGAGGTAGAATGCTCCTGGGTTCCATCCCCAGTACTGCAAAAAAATTTTTTTTTTCGAATCAGGGTCTTGCTAAGCTACCTCACGCTGCTGGCCTTGAACCTGCGATCCTCCTGTCTCAGCCATGCGCCACCATGCCCCCCCTGAGGATTTAATTTTTGAAGAAGGCTTTTGGTAGATGAACAGAACAGAGCAGAGAATCCTTATTGAGAATAAACGGGGGCCAGATGGAAGCAGTGGTGTCATTGCCCTGGTCCTCTTTTTGGTGCTGGGGGATGAACCGAGGGGGGGGTCTACCTCCAAGCCACACCCCCACCCCTTGATTTTTTTTCTATCTCTGAGCTATACCTCTGGCCCTTTATTTTTATTTTGAACAGGGTCTGGCTGACTTGCTGAGGGTCTCACTAAGTAGCTGAGGCTGGCCTCAAACATGCAATCCTCTTGTCTCAGCCTCCCAGATGCTGGGATTACAGGCGTGTGCCACCATGACCAGCTTGCCATGGTCCCTTAACAAAAATAAAACAAAACCTTTTTATTATCAGAGATTTGTTCCTGCAGCATCCTAGGGTTATACAAAATGCACTTTGTATATAAAGGTAGCTATTTCCTCAACAATGGTGTGTGGGTTTCTCTATCCCTTTCTTTCTTTGATAATTTTTGCCTTCAATGAGGGGTGCAGTTTACAGGTTAATCTGGGGTCTAAGGACAGAAAACCAGACCTGGGTGCTCGCGAGTGGTTAGATATGACACCGGGCTTAGTCGCTCCATATCATCGCAGACTGACACCTTTGCCTAGGCTGTTTCTCCAACAGAGCAGGTCCTCCTGCTGCCTCTCCACTGACCTCAGCTCATTTCTTCCTAATATCTCCAACTCCAGATTCAGCTCTCCCAGCAAGGCTCTGCGGACAGCCCTGTGTAGCGCCTTAAACTCTCAGGACTGAGATACAGGGGTTCTATTTGGTCATGTTAGACTTGTTTTCCCTTCCCCCTTCTACTCAAATTGCGCTACCCCCTACTTTCAGATGTCTTCCTAAAACATAGCTCCGGCCTTATTATTGGATGCAGAGGCTCCAGAGACTCTCTGTGAGCTGCAGGGATTGCTGGTTGATTGTCCTTCCTTCCTCCAAACACTTTTCCTTCTTCTTTTTCAGGACATACACCCATTAAGTATCTTTGTATCTCACCGATTGCCCTCTCTCAGTCTCTTCTGCTGGCTCCTCTTCACCTCTCAGACTTCTAAATGTTGGAGTACATCAGGGTCCACTCCCTGCACCTCCTCCCTTCTCTAGTTTTGCTTACATCCTTGGTATCTCACATGTTCTCACATCCTAAAACAGCACCTACTTGCTGAGGACTTTCAGAGTTGTACTTCTAGTCCAGATCAATGGGACTCATACATCTAATATTTATATATATATTTTGTGGTACTGGGATTGAACCCAGAGGCATTCTACCTCTGAGCTACACCCCAGTCCTATTTTTTTATTCTTTATTTTGGAACCAGGTCTTACGAAGTTGCGGAGAGCCTCACTAAGTAGCTGATGCTGGCCGCGAACCCAGATCCTCCGGTCTCAGACTCCCAAGTACTGGGATTACAAGCATGCGCCACCATGCCTGGCTCATCTAATATTTTTTTTGTGGTGAAAAAAGTAAACTGAGCAAACTCAGTCTGCTGTATACATGCTCCTCAGTTTAGAATGGAGTTATGTTTCAATAAATCCATTGTAAGTTGAAAATATTGTAAGTTGAAAGTGCATTTAATACTCTGAGCATGGTGGCACACACCTGCAATCCTAGTACTTGGGAGGCTGAGACAGTAGAATTGCAGGTGTGAGACCAGCTTCAGCAACTTAGTGAAACCCTGTTTCAAAATAAAAAATAAAATAGGGCTGGAGGTGTAGCTTGGAGGTAGAACACCCCTGGGTTCAATTCCCAGTACCACACACACGAAATGCATTCAGTACACCTAACTCACTGGGGCTTAGTCCAGCCCATCTTAAACATGCTGAGACACTTGCATTAGCCCTCAGCTGGGCATCCAGAGAGAATATAGTACCATATATCACCAGCTCAGGAGAAGATCAAAACTAAAAAAAAAATGTATTTTTATTGGTGCATTGTAATTATACACTACATTGAGGTTCAGAGTGATAGAAACATACATGCACACAGTACTTGGTACTGAATACATATTGATTTTGCACCATCATAAAGTTGAAAAATCATAAATTGACTCTTGGCAGGACAGGGACTGTCAGTATCAACTTTTCCAAAGAGCCAAATATAGCATATTGTGTTTTCCAAGGAATGCTGACACAGTACCTCCCATCCCTCATGATCATAATGTGTTCTATTTATTTATTTATTTTTATTGGTGCATTGTAATCACACATCTTGATAGGTTTCAGGGTCGTAGAAGTACATATGCATTCAACATGATGTTGGCTGTGGGCCTATTGTATGTTGCCTTTATGATGTTGAGGTATGTTCCTTCTATTCCGATTCTCTGCAGTGTTTTTATCATGAATGGGTGTTTGGATTTTGTCAAATGCTTTCTCAGCGTCTGTTCAAATGATCATGTGATTTTTGTCTTAGTTCTGTTTATGTGGTGGATTACATGGATTGTTTTCATATGTTGAACCAGCCTTGCATCCCCAGGATGAACCCGACTTGGTCATGGTGTATGATTTTCTTGATGTGGTTTTGAATGTGGTATTTTGATAGTATTTTGGATAGACGTTATGTATCTAAGTTAAGTTCATCAACAATATAGGCCTATAGTTTTCTTTTCTTGAGCTGTCTTTATTTGGTTTTGGCATTAATGTGATGTTGGCTTTATAGAATGTATTTGAGAGAGTCCTGTTTCTTTCTGTTTCATGGAATAGATTGAGGAGTATTGGGATTGGTCCTTCTATAAAGGATTTATAAAATTCACCTGGGAAGCTATCTGGACCTGGGCTTTTCTTTGATAGTAGGCTCTATATTGTTGCTTCAATCTCTTTGATTGGTATTGGTCGATTTATTTTTTCTATATCTTCTTGATTCAACCTAGGAAGGTTGTACGTGTCTAGAAATTTGTCAATTTCTTCTAGGTTTTCCATTTTGTTGAAGTATAGTTTTTCAAAGTAGTTTCTGATAATCCTCTGGATTTCTATGCCGTCGGTGGTAATATCACCTTTTTCATCTCTTATTTTAGTAATCTGGGTTGATTCTCTCTTTTGGTTGGGTTGGCTAGTGGTTTATCTATCTTGTTTATTTTTTCAAGAAACCAGCTTTTGGTTTTGTTGATTTTTTGTATTTTTTAATTCTCTACTTCATTGATGTCTGCTCTGATTTTAATAATTTCCTGTCTTCAACTGGCTTTGGGGTTAGACTATTCCTGTTTTTCAAGGGCTTTGAGGTATGTTATTAGGTTATTTATTTGGTGATTTTCTGTTCTTCTTATGTGAGCACTCAGTGTTATGAATTTTTCTCTTAATACTGCCTTCAGAGTGTCCCAGAGATTTTGATACCTCTGTTTTTGTTTGTTTCTAGGAATTTCTTAATTTCTCCCCTTATTTCTTCTGTGACCCATTCCTCATTCAGCAGTGTGGTGTTCAGTCTCCATGGGTTTATGAGGTTTCTCTGGGTTTTCTTATAGTTGATTTCTAGTTTCATCCCATTATGGTCTGAAAAGATGCAGGGGATTATATCACATTTTTTAACTTGCAGCTGTGGTTAGTTAGTCCTTAATGTCTGGCAGTCCTTTCTGGTGGTTCACCCATTTGGTCCAATCTTAGCAGTAGGGGTTTAGAGGAGTCAGCTGGTATATACAAGGGCAGGTTGTGTTGAATTCAATGGTGAAGAAGAGTGAGGAGGAAGGAGCTGAAGTAAGGAATGCAGGGATAGGATAAAGTAGAGAATAGAATTGATTAGAATAAGAGTTTGAGTATAGTAAGGTAATAGATAATAAAGATTAGGGTTAGTGAAAATAAAGGAGGATTCTAGCAGCCAGTGTATAGTATTTAGGTATAGTGATACGAAGTGGATTTAGTACAAGGCAAAGAAAGAAAGAAAAAGAAAATAAAGGGACACAGAGAAGAGAGGAGATAGGAAAGAGGGAAGAAGCTTGCAAAAGGGATGGGGAAAAGTACAGACAAGCAAGCAAACAAACAAACAAACAAACATACAGAAAAAAACCCACCCTACAGATATACAAATACAGAGCAGTTGGGCTCTGCCGCCCTCTTGCATCTGCGTGGATACTTTCAGCTGGTTAAAGTCTACCTATTATAGTGGGTTCTCGAGCACATTCCAAGTGTTCTCACTTTCTCAGTATCCTACAGCAATAGTGTCCATTTGCAGGCCCAATTCTTGCTCTCTTTCAGTGATTGCAACCCTTGCCTGTTGCCTCTCTCTGCCTGTGCAGACACCCAGTACCACTAGTGCCCCTTTCGCTGCAAGTGTGTGTCTGTGTTCTCCACTGGACACCAGTGTCTCTCTCTGTCTACACATATGGCAGGTGTCGCCAGCGTGGGACCCTGGGCCTGTGTCTCTCTTTGCCTACAGAAGTGGTGGATGTCTCTTTGACCTAACTCTGTGCAAACACAGAACTCCGCGTTTTCCACAGAGAAGGCTGGGTTGTTCTAATTTTTTCCCAGGTGCCATTACTGCGTGTCCTATGGAGATCCCCGGGAACCCTGCAAGGGCGCTGCGACCTGTGGGCTGTAGGTCTGTCCAGTCTGAATGTCGCCGGGTGCTGTCTGCTCATCCGCGTGTCTTACAGCAGACCTCACTCCCACCGCCATAGGGGTTATCCGCAAAGTCTCAGTCCCCGTGAGTCTATTGCTTGCCATGTGAGTTTCGGTGGCCACGCTGGGTGGTCTCCCCCTTGAGAGGCTCTTTAATTTACAGTCTCCTTGAGTGCCGCTCTTAATCTCTGGGGGAGGGGTGAGCTCATCTACGCTGCTGCAGGTTCTGGTCAGACCCCCAGGCTCCCGGGTCTCTGTTGAGTGTGGAGCTGTGGTAGAACAGAAAAAGTTACTAAATTGGGTCACGAACAAAGACATTCCAACCTCCTCATACCGTTGGCCACTTAGCTTAGAAAAGAGGGAAAGAAAATTTATTATATCTAGTAGACTCTTATTGTGGCTCTCTTTCTCTTGCCTGAGCCAAGACACAGAGAGTCTGTCTTGTCTCTCCTTTATCAAGCAAATGGTTTGCTTACATTCTGGGAGGGACCCCTGCTGTGAGCCCTGTCTCCAAGCCGCCTCGAGGGGAGGGGCTGTCCCATTACTCAGAAGGCACTTGACTGGGGGAGCGAGGGGAGGGGCTGTCCCATTACTCAGAAGGCACTTGACTGGGGGAGCGAGCAGGGAAGTTGCCCTCTTCCCATCCTTAGCCTAATAACCTTCCATGACTCTGACTGTTCTTAAGACACGTACATCATGTAGGTCCTCGAGTGACCCTCAATCACTGACTGTCACGTTTCAACCTCTGTAAGCCCACCTGCCTGCTTCCGTCCTTTGTTACTAATCTATAAAATGAGAGCTCGTGTGGAGCTCAGGGCAGGAGCTTCTTTGGGAGCCCAGTCCATCCTGCTAGTGAAATAAACCTTCTCTTCTCCACTCCACTTGGTGTTTGAGTCTATTATTCCAGAGAGTTTCTACAACAGAGTGGGTTGCTGATTGCTTTTATTGCTGCTGATCTGTGGTTGCTGGATTTACAACAGGTTGCTGCCTTCTTTGCTGGCAGCATGTGGAAGCGGCAATGCCAGTAGCCGCTGGTGTGGGCTGGCCAAAATGGCCCTGCCACCATTCCCTAGGTAAGGCGTTTGGAGCTCTTTATTGTCCTCTGTTTTGTCTTCTGGCTTTGATTCCGTCATGTTTCAAATTTTTCTTTGTTTAGTTCAATTTTTTTGTTGTTTTTTTCTCTTGTCAATAAGCTGCTTTCACGGTGATTGAGATCCGAGTCTCAGAGGGATCGCGACATGGTGTCTCCCTCAGTCGCCATCTTGGACCACTCTGTGTTCTTAATAAATCTCCATGTGAGACCTACGTTCTTTCCCCTTGAATTTGGGAAGATCTTTGTGACTGTCTTGACTGACAGAGTAGGCTCAAGTGATGCTGTGTGATTTCCAAGGCTTGACCATAAATATGTCACGCGCTTCTGTCCTCTCTCTTGAGATGCTTGCTCTTGGAACACAGCCATCATGGAACGCAGCCACCATGCTGTGAGGAAGCCCAAAAGAAGCCATATGGAGAGGTCACATGGAAAGGTCACATGGAGAGGTCATGTGAAGAGGTGTCCTGGCCAACAGCCCTCCTGAGGTCCATCTGACAGTCAGCTTCAACCTCTGGACATCTGAGTAAAGATTCCTCAAGGTGATAAAGCCCCTAGCCGTTGAATGGTCCCCAGTTGAGGCCCCAGACATTGACAGAGACACAAATTGTCCCTGATGTTTCCTGTACAAACTCTTGACCCACAGAGTCCACCTACAGAATACATTAGTTGTTTTAATGCCATGAAATTTTAGATTTTTTTTAGGTAATAGTAGTGGTTGGAGCACCAGATCTGCCTTGGGTCCATGACTACCCTCCAGTTTCAGACTCGGTGAGGCTGGTTCCCTCCTTGTGGCTCCTCTTCTTAAGTATCATCCATAACAGACAGGGTCTCCCTTTCTGTGAACTCTCATACCAGCCTCTCACTCAACTGCCTTACGTAGGCCAGCCAGAGGGGCCAGGCCCTGTGCACCCATTCTCCAGCCACACGGAGCTGCATGCAAATACTCAGTGCTACGTCATGCCCGTGTGCCCTTGCATCTGGCCAGTTCTTCTCTTCTCCTCCCCTCTTATCCTACTCACCTTTCAATGGCTAAGACAAAAGTTTCTTTTTTGTTTTTTGCGGTACTGGGGATTGAACGCAGGGGCCTTCTACCTCTGCGCTACACCCCCGGCCCTATTTTTTTTATGCTTTATTTTGAAACCAGGTCTCACGAAGTTGCAGAGGGCCTCATTAAGGAGAGAGAGAGAGAGAGAGAGAGAGAGCTGAGGCTGGCCGCGAACCTGGATCCTCAGGTCTCTGCCTCCCAAAGTACTGGGATTACAAGCGTGCGCCACCACGCCCGGCACAAAAGTTTCTTTCCTGAAAAGAAGCCTCCAGACTTAAATACCCATTGAGTTAAGTCAGAGCTGGGATGTGGTGGGTGCTGGAGGCTCCCTTGGAGTATGGCCTTAATGTGGCTAGATCTTCTGACTTTCCAAGACAAGTCTGAGTTCTTATGTAAAATCTCTCAACTTTAAATCAATCGAACTGTGGAATTGTGTTGCTTCTTGCCTGAAGTCATCACTTGGCCATCCCGTCCTAATCACGTAGCCACCTTTCACCAGAGCACATTCCACGTGGTATTTCTAGAGGGCTTTCTGGACTCTATAGAAAGTATTTTATAAAAATTACCAGGTAGGAGCCGGGCGTGGTGGCACACGTTTATAATCCCAGTACTTTGGGAGGCAGAGACTGGAGGATCCGGGTTCGTGGCCAGCCTCAGCTCTCTCGCTCTCTCTCTCTTTGTCTCTCTCTCTCTCTCTCTCACCTTAGTGAGGTCCTCAGCAACTTCATGAGACCCGGTTTCAAAAATAAAGTATAAAAAAATAGGGCAGGGGGCGTAGTGCGGAGGTAGAACGCCCCTACGTTCAATCCCCGGTACCGCAAAAAAAAAAAAAAATACCAGGTAGGCTGGGTGTGGTGGCAAATGCCTGTAGTCCCAGTACTTGGGAGGTTGAGACAGGAGGATCACAGGTTAATGGCCAGCCTCAGCTACTTAGCAAGGCCTACTGCAACTTAGTGAGACTCTGTTTCAAAATAAAAGATAAAATAGGGCTGGGGGTGTAGCTCAGAGGTAGAATGCCCCTCAGTTTAATCCCCAGTAGCAAAAACAAAACCCAAAATCCAGGTAGCTATGACCTCCCCAAAGATGAGGTTGAGGCTTGGGCTTGCCCTCTGTCCCCGAGTGGTGAGCCTAGGGCTGGGGGCATAGCAGGCTAAGGAGGGTCTTTGTTCCGTCAGTACCACAGTCTCCACAGCCCTGGTCTCTGACATGAGGGTTCGGCCTTTGTCCTCCACTGCCTTCCCCACAGGATAGCCCACATGCCTGGAGCACTGCCTCCTCTCTGATGATGTTACTCTCTCCGTTTCTGCTCCAGGCTGTGCTCTTCTAAAGTAGTCCTCCACATTTTGAAAGGCTCCCCCTTCCCTCTCCTGTTTGGAGCCCGAGACAGTCAAAAGCCCTTCTGGTTGTAGTGTGCAAATATGCTCAGAGATGGGTGCCTCTCCAAGCTGTTGTCTCAGCTGAAGCAGGACACTTGGGGCTGATGATTGCATTACCGCCGTGCTGACGTGCAGTGTGGATCCGTGAGTCAGATTGCACAACACCACGAAGATTAGCGCTTCAGAGGAAGTTGTCTGTCATCAACAGTGCTCCTGCATTCTCTCTGGAGGAGCCGACGATGCTGACAAAATACATCAGCCTGCCGTTCCCTTCCACACATCCAGATAAAAGGTGGCGTGTCTTGATGAAGGGCACATCGTTTGGTGATGGCAAAACATTGCTTTTTCTTTATGAATAATGGGACGCACTTGGCTCACTCATAATCTTTTAAACGCTGTTGTCATAGTAACACATGTGTTGCCTGTTACTATGAGATTTTTCCTCCCTTAAAGACAACAGCCTATTTTGCAATGTGTTCGGATCCCCCCAACAGTGCAATATCCATTAGATTTGTGACTCAACCAAAGTCAGACATAGGAAAGAAAAGAGATTGACTTTGCTTCTGCTGAGATTCTTGGCTGTTACCCCTGTGAGGCGGCATCAGAGCTAGATTCTTTCTGGCCCCAAGCTGTAGTTTAGAACAAAAGAGAAAAGTCTCCAATGGAAAAAACAATCATCAGTGATTGTACACACCTTGGAGGGTGGTCTGCCTAACGCGCCATTTTCCAAAGGAAAGATCTTGGGTTTCTGGAGAAGTAACCACAATGGAAGAGAAATTCCAGCCCAGGGTGTCCTAGCATCTAGCACGAAGTTGGCCCTGCTGGAGCCTGTGAAAGGAGAGAAAGATGCTGCATGAACATGGGGCATAATTGTGTAACTGACACACTTCAGTAGGGATGTGAGGGATTTGTGGGAGCAAGCAGGAAGATGAGGGTGCTCAACATCAGATGGTTGATGGAAGTGGGGTTGATGGGCATGGAGTGGGTAGTATGTGATGGCCAAGTTCAAATATCTGTATCTGGGATTACAGGTGGGGCTCTTTGGGGTTGCAAAGGTTTGACTTGCTCTATGTGTGTGGCTCTCTGGGAGAGAGAGCAGCTGTGGATGGCAAAACACTGCAGAGAGACATACTTCAGATAAGTTGGGGGAACAGCCTTCTTTTTTTTTTTTGCGGTACCGGGGATTGAACGCAGGGGCGTTCTACCTCCGCGCTACACCCCCGGCCCTATTTTTTTATACTTTATTTTGAAACCAGGTCTCACGAAGTTGCGGAGGGCCTCACTAGGGGGAGAGAGAGAGAGAGAGAGAGAGCGAGCTGAGGCTGGCCGCAAACCTGGATCCTCCGCTCTCCGTCTCCCAAAGTACTGGGATTACAAGCGTGCACCACCACGCCTGGCTGGGAACGGCCTTCTCCTGGTTCCTGTGGCCCTGATAAAATTGGGAGAGTTCCTCCTCCTCCTCCTCCTCCTCCTCCTCCTCCTCCTTCTCTTTGTCCTCCTTCTCCTCCTCCTTCTCCTTCTTCTTTTTCATCCTGGGGATTGAACACAGGGGCATTCTACCTCTGAGCTATACCCCCCAGCCCTTTTTTATTTTGAAACAGGGTCTTGCCAAGTTCCAAGTCTGGTCTTGAACCTGGGTCCTCCTCTCTCAGCTTCCCAAGTGCTGGGATTACAGGTGCGCGCCACTGTGCACAGGGTACTCTGCTTTGGGGAGTGCCTTCTTGATCAGTACCTGGTAAAGGAGGACTGAGTGGGCAGGGGGAGGAGTTGAGCCATGAGAAAGCTTCAGTAGAGCCTGAGCTGATCCACAGGGAGCCCTTGGTGGGGATGGAAGCCCTATCCCCAGTGGAGGCTCGGGAGTCAGGCCTTTGGAATTTTGACCAGTTACTGGCTGCAGCTGTTCTGCAGGGAGGGGGTGGGGCTCGGAGAAGGCTGCTCTCTCCAGCTGCAGGCAATTCCAGGAGGCCAGCTCGGCTGCGCGGCATCAGCTGCCAGCATTCCTGGGTGCTGAGGCAGCCCAGTGCTCGAAGCGGGGTCTGTGAAGCTCATGGCAGCATCCACCGGAGATGACTGCTCTACAGAGATGCTGTGACCCCTCCGTCCTGTGACTTCTCACGATCCTTCCAAGGTTCACATTCTATGATAAAATATTATAAGGAGCCAGGCGTGGTGGGGCATGCCTGTAATCCCAGTACTTGGGAGGCTGAGACAGGAGGAGCACAGATTCAACGTCAGCCTCAGCAAATTAGCGAGATCGTCAGCAACTTAGCAATACCCTGTTTCAAAAATAAATAAATAAATAAATAAATAAAAGAGCTGGGGGTGTAGTCGGGGGTAGAATGCCCCTGGGTTCAATTCCTAGTACCACCACCACCACCAACAAAAATACTATAAGGTTTGTAAAAGACCCGATCCATTAAGTGTTTCCCCATGGGGCCTCTTGCACGGTCCTGGAGATGCAGAGGCACAGTGTACTCAGCCTCAAGCTCCTGGCTCCTGGGCAGCATCTGGCCCATACTCCTTGGTTCCAGAAGAAGAGTTTATTCACTCAAATAATATTAACTGAGTGTCTTCATTTATGAGCTAGAAACACAAGTATGAAGAAGATAAATCCCCACTCTTGATGGGGCTTATGTTTTAGTAGGAGAAACATAAAACAATAAACAAAATAATTTGGGCCAGGAAACGTAGAATGATCATGTGTGTGTGTGAACAGTGGGGATTCAGGGAAGGTCTCTTTGAGGAGTGACGCTGTGGCTGATCTGAACCATTAAGGAGCTATGAAGATCTAGGGAATAGAGCTCTGGGAAGCAGGAACAGCAAGTGCAAAGGTCCTGAGTGGGAATAACGCTTGTGTTTTCAAGACTTGTCTAACTAAGTAGATTATGGGAAGATGAACCTGAGTTTTGGGGGAGAACTTGCTCCCATAAACAGAGGCAGTTGCATGTTGCGGGGGTGGGATGTGTAGGAAGCATTTCAATATTAGTAGCCAAAAGCCATGCATGATTCTCAGGAGAAAAGAGCCAGTTTGGGTGCAGAGGGCACGAGACTGCCCTTGGCAGTGGGACTCAGCTGACATGGGATGATTTAAGTACCCACGCTGCAGGGTCATTGTGAGGATCAAGGGCTGTTATGCATGCAAGTGCTGAACTCAGTCCCTGGCTCACAGTAAATGCTTAATAAATACTAGCTCTTATTTGTGTTGTTTAATTTAGATAGCAGAAGAGATGGGCTTAACTGAAGACTTAACTTCTAAGTCCTTTTGCTATGCCATCTTGCTGTCTCTCTCTTTCTCTGCCAGTCTTAGTCTTGATCTCTCTGACTCTTTTTCTGTGCCTGTTTCTGGTCTAGCTCTATGATTCTTGTACTCTGTGTGCCTGTCTGTCTCTGTCCTTCATTCTTCTCTCTCTCTCTCTCTCTCTCTCTCTCTCTCTGTCTGTCTCTGCGTATTTTTAAAAAGACAGGGTCTCACTATGTTTCCCAAACCGGCCTTTAACTCCTGGGCTTAATTGATCCTCCTGCTTAGCCTTTGAGTAGGAGGTGTATACCACTGTGCCTACAATAGTTTCATTTCATTAAAAACTTTTTTTTTTTTTTTTGCAGTACTGGGGATAGAATGGCCTCATGCATGCTAGGCAACTCTTTCTCTTATTCTATCTCTACCTCTGCCTCTCTCTCTCTCTTTTCTTTCTTCCTGCCAGACCCAGAGTCCAGCTGTGCTTTGGGGCCAGGAACAGACTGCTCTCCTTGGTGCTGATGGGAACGGCGGGTCCCTGTCTTCCACCCTTCATTAGGGAACAGAGACGGATGGCAGTGATTTCTCTTGTACCGCCAGCCAGCAGGGACCCCCCATCTGCCGGTGCAGGTAGAGAACTTCCCTTAATGGGAGCAGGTTCTCCAGAACAGGCAGGACCCCTGCTCGTGAGAGCAGCTGCTCTTCTGCCCCCTTCTCACAAACACACTTCATCCCGCCTTGTGCATGCCCGTGCGGCCTCCGCGGGCCGGAGCAGCAGGCCCCTCCTGGTCTGTGAACTGCAGTGAAGCAGATTGGAAGCGGATTTATTTTTCCTGCTCTAGTGGCGCATAGCAGCTCCCTTGTGAGGGAGGGAGGGGGCTTTCCGGAAACACAGGCGCCTTCTCCATGGAAACCCTTTTCCAGGAGAATGATGGCAAAAGCTGTGTCACTTTATCCCTCAAAGAAGCTTTCTTTAGTATCAGCTTGAGTGAATTAAATGAGGGGGGCCTGGAGATTTCTCTCCCAGGTCCTCTCAGCAGGTGTGGGTGTGGGTGGGGGTGCTCAGGGGTGGGGGGAAGGGACAAGGTGCTCTGAGAAGGTGAATAGTGCTCACAGAACTTTAAAGCAGCCACGAGTAAGTTTTAGTCCTGGCCCCTTCACTAACTCTTTGAGATCTTGGGCAAAGGATAGATCAATTTCTTCATCTGAAAACACGGGCAAACATATCTGCTCATATTATGTTAAGTAAAATGAGCCAGACTCAGAAAGTCAAGGGTTTGTATGTTTTCTCTCATATGTGAAAGCTAATAGCTGGGTGTTGGTGGTGCACACCTGTAATCCTGGTATTTGGGAGGCTGAGACAGGAGGATTGCAGGTTCGAGGCCAGCCACAGCAATTTAGCGAGACCCTCAGCAACTTAGTGAGACCTTGTTTCAAAAACAAAAACAAACAAACAAACAAAAATAAAATAGGGCTGGGGGTGTAGCTCAGAGGTAGAATGCCCCTGGGTTCAACCCCTAGTCTCTCACACACACACACACACACACACACACTTAAAAAAAGAAAAAAAATAGGTGGGAATCTCATGAAAACAGAGGGGAGTCTCTCTCTCTCTCTCTCTCTCTACTTAGTGAGGCCCTCTGCAACTTTGTGAGACCCGGTTTCAAAATAAAGTGTAAAAAAATAGGGCCGGGGGTGTAGCGCGGAGGTAGAACGCCCCTGGGTTCGATTCCCGGTACCACAAAAACAAAACAAAACAAAACAAAAAACAAAACAGAGGGGAGACCAGTAGAGTAGAGGAAGGGGAACCAGGGAGGGATAGGGAAGGAAATGAGGAATGAAATTGACCAGATTATGTTATGTGCACATACAAATATCTAACAACAAATCTCACTATTATGTACAATTATAATGCACCAATAAAAAAATTAAGAAATGTATCTGTCCAGGCTTCTACATAGAGTTGTTTTAAGAATTAAACAGGATGAAAAAATTTGGAAACTAAGGTAATAGCTCACATTTTTGTGCTAGGCACTTTACTTCCATTATTTCATGTAACTGTTATACTCAGACCCTTTGTCTTGGAGAGACCACCAGGAGACCAAGCCGTATGCAACCGCAGAAGAGCTGTTTATTCAAGCTTAAGCTTGGGTGCCCCACATAAACTGACACAGCAGTTCAGTACGGGGACCTCGAGCATGTTTTTGCTTCAGTTTTTATATATTTTAAACAAAGAGCCTCAGTTTCCCTCTGCTAATTGGACAGTCCCACGGTGGGGTTTCTCTGACCTTTACCAGGATTGGTTTTAGATACAGTTGATCATTACAGATTGGTTAGTGGCTATCGTCATCCTTGCACATTTTACATTGGGAGATGTTTTCCCTAACTTTCCAGACTGTTACAGTAATAGTAACCACAATAACCATTAATCTATAGAAGGCCATCTCGACCTCAGTCAGGAGGGTCCCAAGTAAGGACGTTTTGTTTTCCCAACAGATATTGAGTCAGGGGGGTTTTACCAAGGACATCTTGTTATTTTAGCAAAGACCTGAGTCAGACTTGCTAGCAATTTTGCTTTAACTGCTTAAATGCCTTTACATAACCTTTAATCCTAGTGAGGTAGGTACTATTGTCCCATTTAAGGGATGAGGAAACTGAGGTCTGTGAGGAGCTGTGTGTTCTTCTCAAGGTCCCCAGGTTGCTGAGAGAGAGATGGATAGATAGAGAGCGAGCGCACACGGGCACAAGAGAGAGCTGGGAGGTGAATCCAAGTCCGGTTGACTCCAAAGTTCTTGTCTCTTTCTTTGTACCCCACCCCTGACTCCATCGTGGAGGATACACTGTGCTGATGTCCCTGTAACTTGGTTGTGTTGACGGACTGAGACTCAGGCAGATAGCAGGGCTTGAGTTTGTGATAACATGCCCTAAAAGTAATTTTTTTAGCTTCGTTTTCTACCCTAAAATTAAACTCCCTGCCCTTACCACCCCAGGGAAAAAGCAAGTCCCTGCCCTTATCGCTCCTAGGACCACACCTTGCCGCCTGCAGTCACAGCTCTGGGCTCCGGCCAGCGCAGACCGGACTTCCGATGCAAGCAAGCGTCACTTCTGCCCAGACCAGCTCCCCCACCCCTGCCTGGGTGCTCAGCCCACGCCCCTAGACCTACCCCCTTGCTTCTAAATAAGGAGAATTTACTATGATTGGTCGATTCTGAGCATACCCCGTGAACTCTGCTTGCTCTCTGTAAAAGGAAGCCGTGAATTGTACAACGACACACACACACACAAGCTCTAGATCAGCCAGTGATGATTACACATGCCTGTAATCTCAATATTTAGGAGGCTGAAACAGGAGGATCACAGGTTTGAGGCCAGTATGCAACGGGCTGCCATTTTTGGATTAGCTGGGGAGTGGTGGCCCCGCGGTTATAAATGCTTCCCACCTTAACTGAGTCTGGTCTCGGACCCTTTGTCCTAAACATGGGGTACAACAAGTTGGCAGATGCCTCCTGACCCGTCCATGGGGCTCACCTTGGACACACCAGAGGACACTTGGAGAAACAGGATTTTGGAGTTCCTTACTTTCGGGAAGCGACCATCTGCTCTGTGCTCTTTCAGATCAGTTACCCTCAGGATACACGACTTTCTCCAATACCTTTGGGCATCAGAGATTAACGAGACCAGGTGTCTGCTGCCTTATTTGTCCAGAGAGAGCAGAGTTATGCCTGAACGAGGAACTTCTCAGAGTCCAGGATGTGCCTCTTATTGGCGATAACAGCCCAGTTCCAGGATTCTGCAAACAGCTGGAGCTGTTCCCGTCTTCTTCCACAGGCAGCCTCAACCTCCAGCTCCAAGCCGCAGTCATCAACTGATGGCCTTCGTTTCCATTCAAAAGAAGCCAAATAGAGCCGGGCGTGGTGGCGCATGCTTGTAATCCTAGTACTTGGGAGGATGAGACCGGAGGATCTCGGTTCGCGGCCAGCTACTTAGTGAGGCCTCCGCAACTTAGTGAGACCCTGTTTCAAAATAAAGAATAAAAAACAGGGCTGGGGGTGTGGCTTGGATGTAGACTTTCCCTGGGTTCAATCCCCAGTACCACACACAAAAAAGAAGCCAAATAGACTTTAAAAGTCCTGGGTTCAAAACTCTAAGCACAGCCCTTCTGGTGTAGACAGGTAAATTGGGATTAGGGGAGGCTTATCCAGGAAGGGGTTAGTTTTTGCAACTAAGCTGTCCAGCTTCATAAGTGTGAATTTGGTCACATTTCCTATTTTATTTATTTTTTTTACTTATTTTTTGTGGTACTGGGGATTGAACCCAGGGGTGTTCTACCTTTAAGCTACACTCTCAGTCCCTTTTGTTATTATTTTATAAATTTTGAAATAGAATCTTGCTAAGTTGCTGAGGCTGGCCTCAAACTTGGATCCTCCTGTCTCAGCTTCCCAACTATAGAGATTAGAGGTGTGCCCAGCTTGTGTGTGTGTGTGTGTGTGTGTGTGTGTGTGTGTGTGTATGTGTGGTACTGGGGATTGAACCCAGGGGCATTCTACCTCTGAGCTACACCCCCAGCCCTTTTTACTTTTCATTTGAAACAGGTTCTTGCTAAGTTGCTGAGGCTGGCTTTGAACCTTTGATCCTCCTGTCTCAGCTTCCTAAGTACCGGGGTTACAGGCATGGGTCACCACACCTGGCTTTTTAATAAGTTCTAAAAAGCTCATACCCGACTTTTTAAAACTTATTTTTTTATTAGTGCATTATAATTATACATAATAGTGGAATTTGTTGTTTCATATTTATACATGCACACAACATGATTTGGTCAATTTCTAGTACCACATTTTCTACTTTCAAATCAAAATGGGTTTAATCCCCCAATAGCCATATTTTCAAAAATCTCAGCATATCTTCTGGGGATTTCAGATTATAACAAACCAACAAACCACCTCGGTGTGCACTCAGTTCTAAATGGTCTGACTTCCATGTGTTTGTGCTGGCAGAACTGGAAATATGAGCAGTCCACCAGCAGGCAGGCTGGCTCAGCTGTCGCCGATGCAGCTGATGCCACGTGGATGGTTGTTGCAAACTGGTTCAGCACAATGTGATGTTCTCTTGTGCATGGCTGTGCCTTCCTTCCTTCCTTCCTTCCTTCCTTCCTTCCTTCCTTCCTTCCTTCCCTCCCTCCCTCCCTCCCTC